>VFXL01000284.1:0-52358 GCA_009761765.1 Phenacoccus solenopsis | reverse complement strand
TTTAAGTAAGATTATAAACCCCAAAAATGTTTTATGATTATTATTACTTTTTTTTCCATTGTTTAGGATAAGAACTCACTTTTCAACAATTTTTACAGTTCGTTCGTGAATGTACCACCAAATTTGATGAGAAACGATCGGTATTGATGAAAAAAAAGCTGTCAACATGTCAACCTACTTTACAATAAAATGTATATTTTGAGTGACCTTATGTAAATTGTTGCCTAACCTTGTGCTGTCAAAAAGTCTCAAGCTTTTTTTAACGGACAGTATACGTATGCATCCATACATATTAGTTGCTTTTACTCGCACTGTATAAGATTTTTTTAAATTTTACGGGCGTAGATGTACATTACCTATTTTCAACTATCGTACCTTTTGTAAGTCACTCAATTCGAGAAGTGATTGTATCCATTGGATTAGTGAATCGCTTTAACGACTTACAGATCGTAAACTGATATCAGTTTTCGCTATGTACATCGAGATGTGATTTTATGGTATGTGTATTGTGTACCTACTTACTGAAATTGAATTTGACAGGTCGATCTCTTCCAGTACTTTGTGTTCATTTGTTTCATTGGTATGGACTGCTAGATTTTTTCAAACTTGAAGTAGTTGATGTATGGAAATTATTTGGTAAGTTTCATTTATGATAATAATTACAGTCACGCCTTATAGGTAAATATGAGCAGGGAGCGGATAAATATGCTCTAAAAATGGAAAAATATACGCATATATGTATGCGTTGAAAAATACCCAAAATATGCTCTAAAAAGCTAAAATATGCGCTAGAAAAATGACCCAATATGGGTATAATTTTAAATTACCTGGCGAGGCGAATCTCATTGTAACAATAAAATTAAAAAAAAAAAAGATGATCGTAGAAAAACTTTACTGTCCAAAATTTAATTTTTCATAAAAAGGATTTATGGATAAAAAATGTTAAGAAACGAAATTATTAAATGAGCTTGAAGACTTTCGATTTTGTTCAAGAGTAAAAATCAAAAATTACGAAAATATACGCTAAAAATCGAAAAAATGGAGAATTATGCGCTAATAAATATGGCTCGTTTTGCTCAGAATGACTTGGAACGTAAAAGTAACTTAGATGTACCACTTCTTACTCAACACAAACAAATATGCTATTTCATAGAAATCCGCTCCCTGGATATGAGTATCCTGATAAATGTAGGACACCTATTTCGTAAGAATTTCACATCACTACGCTAAAGGTATTTTGTTCCGCTTCCTGATATACAGTATTATGGTATCTGCATCAAAAATATTTATAATCCTAAGAGTTACGTATATGAAACGTATCGAGGAGGAGTATTAGAAACTTTCCACTTCGTAAAAAATATACAATTGGCTAATTTACCTTCCACTCGTCCGCGATGTTTGCTTTTGGCGCAAAGAATCTGGTCGTGTTGTTATGTTCGTATCTGAACCAAGTCTTGAGCATTTCATTGGCTCGCTTGATATTATCTCGCATAACACACGATGAGCTGAAATGATAAATTTCTATATGAGATCTTAATTTTAGGACTCGTGTATGAAACTTCTGCTTATAGCATTTATGTTCGATAATTAGAATCACATATTTATGGGTTGATTGTACATTGCACATAATATGCTAGGAGTATGCGTATAGTAGTACGGTGCTTTTAAGGCTATTCTCTTTGTTTACATTTGATTGATTTGATACCATTTAAAGCGTCAACTTGTTTCCAAAACATATTCAAAACTATTGAACAAATACCATTCGGATTTGAATTATCACATTTCATATCTATTTTTGATATATAATAACAAAAACAAACTTTTACTCTTGAAAAAAAAAAAAAAAAAAAAAAAAGAACAACATATTGTATTTCTTCTGCGTAACCAACTGATCATTTCGATGCCAAGATAAAAGTAAGATGGTTCTGCATGTAGCAGGCTGTTTTATACTAAAATTTGTGTGTGAGTTAGTCGTGTGTGAGCTTGCACGTGCGCTATGAGTGTCCGAAGCCGAAGCTAACAATATGTAAATTTGCAGTTTTGAATGGTGATAATTTGGGGTAAATTATCGAATCGAATAATTATGCTGACAAGTACGACAAGTACCCAACAGGTTTTTAAACGTTAAAGCTTTTAATGTAATCAAGAGTTTGGAATCTCAATTTGCTTGTGAGAAGACGATCGCATCAGCATGTGATATTCGCGATGTGGGGATTTTACTCGTACTTATACCACAATGGAAGTGTATTTTTGTTTGATGATTTCGTCAGACCTTGAATCATCGTTTTGACTGGTATGAACATCAACTTATTAATTGTTCGTGGGCATTGAGTTTTCGGGGACTCGAATCTTCATCCAGTAGAATTTCTAGAAGTTTTTTCCGTTTTGTTCAGGAATTGTCATGCCATGTTGGAACAATATCATACGACTGATGTTAGTATTTTTGTTTTTTCGTCTCCAAGTGAATAAAGAATGAAGTAGTTCTACCAATTTTAGATGATTTTAGTTGCTCTAATTTATTCTATAAAATTGATTTCGAGGTAGAAATAATCGCGGTCGCCAAAAGGACGAAGCGAGTGAGTAATATGGAAAAGGAAGGATGTGAGCGAGCGAAAAACGGAGGCGAGGCATGGAGTCCCCAGCTAGTAGCGCGAAGTGCTGCTAGTAGATAAATATTATAAGTACTTTCTAATTTTTCATTTTCAGGCTGTGATTCATAAAAACAAGACAGATCTAAGAGGTTTTCATAATCAAATTTTGAACAGCTCCACTCACTTCCAGGGGGATATGACTTGAGCCAAATATCATGAATGATATCGCACCGGGACTACAACAACACCACATCTCAAAAAACTTCCAAAAATAATTTGGAAAGAACGGGAAGAATTAGTAAGGATCAATGAAAAAAAAAAAAGAATTTGAATTCGTATTTCATTATTTACAAAGAAAATAAAAAGCAATCTTATGACTTTCGGTTATTTGACGCAGTTTGAGATGTGGTGTTGTTGCAGTAGGGGTGCGATATTAAGGACACATATATTCACGATTTCCATCAAAAAATAACGACTTGGAAATAGAATATTTTCATAGAATTATGTACCCGCCTATACACTGTTTTTAACTGATTTTAACACACCCGGACGCGAAATTCCCTTTCATGAAAAAAATATCACCTATTTCCTTTTGTTTGACTTGATTATGGCATAATGAACAATTCAAGACTTCGTTAATTCAAATTCGATGGTTTAAGTAATTTTTTACTGGTTATTTGATTGATTTGAATTCATTTCTTCCAAAATCAGTGTTGCAAAATTGACCGGAATGAAACGTCGAATGTTTAAAAACATTCATAATCTTGTAAATTATGGATTGAAATCATAGATAAACAGTCATTTATGTGTTAATCTCTTAATTCCGTAAAAATAAATTAAAAGAAATGTAATAACGAATACTTTTTCGTGGATGAAGAGAATTTGGCGCTTAGGGGTGTTGAATCAGTCAGACAAAGTGTATATCATTGTTAATAATAAAGTCCTACTCATCCTTAATTACGACATAACCTATTATCTATGCGTGTTTTAACAAGCAATGGTTTAAAATTATTTTGAAAGAAATTTCTTCTTTCTATGTGCTATTAAAATCAAAATGAAATCTGTTTTGAGATGCACGCGTTCCTCTTTCTTTGTATTAGAACAAGCGTAGAGTCCTAAAATTGTTTTCAGTAGCAGGTATAAAAAGGTATAAATGATACCGGGTATACAAAGGGAAAAAAAGGTTGATAAATTTTAATAAAAGCTTTGCACATGTGAAAAGGTTAAGTCGCAAAATTGTTGTGAATAGCTGGTATAAAAGGTATTATAATGAAAGCACTAGACTCTGAAGTCCACTAGTGTGCTTTTTCGGGCACAAATATTCGGATGACGTCGAATATCATCGGGAATGCTTCGTAAGACGTACTTCTGTCTTTAATGATGCATTGGACGTACTTTAGATTCATTTTAAATTTCAATTTGAAAATTTTGTTTTCATAGAATTTTTTAATTTTTTGGTCTGTGGATTTTTTAAAATCATAATTCTATTCTTATTGCAGTATATTCTGCAAATAACTTTCATGAAAAAGTATAAAAAAACACATCTTGGTTTTCTTACTAGTAATAGTAGTTGATAAATAATTGAACTCTTTTGACATGAAAAAAATCGAATTTACTTTATTATTCTAATCTAAGAACCAAATATTCTGAAAGCTTCACCTTAACAATTTAAGTATTCAAGTTAAACTTTTGTGCTATGTTTTTTCCTTTTTTTATTAAATATATTTCAAGTCAAAAGATTTAATTATTTACCAACTACTTTTACTAGTTAGTTTCATCGATTATTTTATGAAATAGGTAATCGATTAATCGGCTAATTTTCGGTTTTTATGTTTTTTTTCCAATAATGCTTTGATATTTCTGAACAAAAAAAACTTTTTATTAAAAAATAATCATTTTGTGAAGACATTTCCATAATACGATGAAATCGTCTCTCATCGCATACCTTAAATATGATGATTTTTTAAATAAGAATTGCGACTTTGTATAAATACTGTCATTTTTGAAAAAATGATTTTGTTTTTGTAATTAATTTGAAAAAATTATTTCATTTTTGTAATTAATTCAGATAAATTTTTTTTTTTTTTTTTTTTTTTTTATCGTAATCGAACACAATAAAAAAAAAAGAAATTTGGGATTTTTCAAATTCTGAATATTTTTTCTAACTCCAAATTTTCTTCAAATTTTTTTTAAATCTCCAAGATTTTTTTCAACTTAAATCCTTTTTCTGATTTTCTCAAAATTTATTTCGAGCCAAAAATTTTTCTCAGTATTTTTCAACCAAAAATCTTTACAGTTTTGTTTCAAATTTGAATGTTTTTTTCAAAATTATTTTCAATTATATTTATTTTTTATTTCAAAAAATCAATATTCATTTGAACTTTGGAAATATTTTTTAACGTTACAATTTTATTGAAAAAAATTTCTAGGTTGAAGAAAATTAGATGAAGTGTAAAATTGAAAAAGCATCTGAAGAAGTGTTGGGTGCAAAAAATTCCTAATGCTGAAAAATCGATAAAAAAATTCATAATAGATATAAAAATGTTATAAAACATTTTTGAATAGCAAAAAATGCCGGGAAAAAATTTCAAGAGATTGAAAAAATCGATAGAAAAAATTTGAATTTGTGTAAATTTTCATTTTTTTTTTTATTCACTTGTGTTCAGTAAAGTTGTAACTACAGAGTATAGACAATTAAAAAAATCGATTAATCGATTGATAATCGATTATTTCAATAATCTAGATCCGATTAATCGAATATTGGAATAATCAAAATTCGATTAATCGATTATTCAAATAATCGATTAATCCCTACACTATTGATTTACACGTTGTGATCTGTCATTTTGTCTGTCTATCGATGCACCTGAAGAACGAAGCCTAAGCATGATTTAATACATACAACTGCACCGCAACCGTTCGTCGTAATGCGCGAAGTTGGAAATTTTTTCGGTTATCTCGAATAGTCTGTTGTTCGACGTACATGATATAAGCTGGTATCAATTCGAATTTATTCGAGTTCTTATTTTCCTAAAAGAGTATAAAATATTGACTTCTACAAAAAATTCAAGTTCCTAATTTTAGCATTCAACAATTATAAATTTCCCAACTTTTCAAAACACCTAAGGAGAGAAGATCCCCTCATTCCCCCCTTACTTACGCCCCTAAAGTTTCTAAAATAAATTAGTATTATTTCTTTTTTTGATTATTTTTAACCATAATTCTCAGGATTAGGTATCAAGGGTTGGGTGTTAGACACCAAAAAATAATTTTCGACTTTTTTCAAATTTTAATGTAAATAGGTCTTAAAAGTTCAAAAGTCGTTCTCCCAGCCCCCTATCTTGCGCCAAGAAAAAGTTACAGCCGTTTAAAGTTGACTACTCTAATCAAAAAAAAAAAAAAAAAAGCAACACCTAAACTTAAAACGCGTTTTTCTCGAAACAGTAATTTTAGTCACTAATATCCAAAACTTATTCCATGACACATATAGATTTCATTTCTCATAAAAATAAACATTCATCTGCTAAGCTTGCAATGTTTTGTTATAAGTACCAACTAAAAGAAAAAGTACCCTGTATGTATATACATAGAATGTGCCTTTAATAAATATGACCTGCTAGTATAGTCATATTCTCGAAAACATTATGATTACAGCCCTCATTGAAGAAGGTTATCATAGTACAAATCCATACCACAATTCCATTCACGCTACGGACGTGACGCAAGCTATACATTGTTTTCTTCAAGAAGAAAAGGTAACAAATTACGACATATGAGACCTATTTGATATTCCAAAGTTAGTAAATATGGGACCTATTAATACAAATATTACGAATGTAATTAATTTTTATGTGATTTAGCATCGAACTCACGTACTTGGTACTTACTTAGTGAAATAAATATAGGTACACGAATAGACAGCGTATTTTAGGTGATGTCCACATTTAAGGAGGTAATCTGACTGTAGATCATTTCGGCAACTAGTTTTTATTTCATTAAAAGTCCAGAAACATCATGTCGCTCATACCATGTAAAATGTATATCACTTTTACTCAGTTTTACGCTTCTATGTGCGTATGATCTACATTAGGGTTCGCCAAGTTTATGTGGAGAAAAAATTTTTTTCGAAACCTCGAGGTCTTAATCCTTTTTTTTCCTTTTGTTACAAAAATGAACCCCTAAAAACTTCATTAAAAAAAAAAATGATATTTAGAGGTGGCGTAATTTGATCAAAGTTTTGACTTATGGTATGGCTCGTGCAAATAATACACGCGCCACAAGTTTCCTTGGAACGACGCGTTGTGTCGGAAGAACTAACGAAATGAATAACGCGAGAATACAAAAATTAATTTTTTCCTAATAATACTAGACAGTTTTTTTTTTTTTTTTTTTTTTTTTTATTAAATTCTTTCACATTTTGTCGATGATCTTGCACCACTTGAAGAAGGTATTGCCTTTGCTCCTCGTTGTGGACAATTTTAGAATTAAATTCAGTAATTAAGGCAATTCCAGCGAAATAGATAAATTTTCAAAGAAAAGATTATTCGAGCATTCAGCGAGTTGTATGCAGAGCTCCAGGCTGTAAACAGCAGAAGACTCGGAAACAGTTTTTTCTCCAATAAACGAAAGTGACAACTGCAAAAGCTCCTTATAGTCATCTCATGATGCAAAAATTCGACTAGTTCTTTTCGATCAAACCGTAAATTAGCGTTGATATCGTCATCGTCATCCCTGTTGAAGTTTTTTTCTATCAAAATTATCCCAGCTATCTTGGGAATATCCTAAAAACCTTGCCTGATTTTGAATTAAAATTTAAAGAAGATTTAATTTTCCAATCTGTTAGTGATTTCGTTACGATACACACAAGAATTGCGGACACCCCAGCACGTGGAAAAACAACACAGAATTGGAAATACGCAAAAAAATGATCAAAAGCCTAAATGTTGTGAACGATATAGCGGAACGAGGAATTGCCTTAATTACTGAATTTAATTCTAAAATTGTCCACAACGAAGAGCAAAGGCAATAGATTCCTCAACTGGAGGAAGATCATACACAGCATGTGAAAAAATTTAATAAAAAAGAATTTGTCGAGTGTTATTAGGAAAAAGTGAAGTTTTGTAGTTGGTTCTCCCCAAACAACGTGTCTTTCCACAGAAACTCGTAGCGCGTGAATCATTTGCACGAGCCATATACTTTAAGTCAAAACTTTGATCGAGTTGCGCCACTTCTAAATATCTTTTTTTTTTTTAATGAAATTTTTAGGAGTTAATTTTTATACCAAAATGAAAAAAATTAAAGGGTAAGATCTAGAGTTTTCAATTTTTTTTTGCGCACCCTAATCTACATATTTCTATATATTAAAAAAAAAAAAAAAAAAAAAAAATGTTGAAGTTATTGAGAAAAATGAAAATAATAAACATGACGTGCTAGGTAATTGCACATAGCGTTCATTTAATTATTGCACAACTTCACACGAAAGATACAAAATTTTAACTGTGAACTTCTCCATCTTTTAAGTTATACCCACTTTGTTTATCATTTTTCAAAATATTTAGTGCAATAATCTGAAAATTTCCATCATAGATGTTATTTTCATTTGATTTCAGCAACTCATTGCTTGTATCATAACTTGGTAAAATAAGCATAAAGTCTTAACGGTTATTACAGTGTGGGAGAAGTAATGCAGCCTATAACTTACTGCGTGTAAAATTATTTATTTACGTGTATATTACATACTAGGGGGCTTCGCTCCCTGGCCGCTTCGCGGCCCAGCCCCCAGTACAATCCTCGCTTTGCTCGGATTGCCTTCTCGCCACTTCGGGGCTCGCTATCGCTTTGCAACTCTGTAAGGGATAAGAAGTATAAGCAATTCCTTCAAAAATACATATAATTATATTTGTAATGATATAAACGCAGTAATCACGCTGAAAACGGTTAAAATTTCACTTTCACCAAGTTACGTTACAACAAACGAAAACGCGCGATCGAACATTTTTCAATTTTCAATTTTTTTACGTCACAACGCTGTCAAAAGCTTCACAACGCGAATGAACTACCACTATAATGACTAAAACGCAACTAAAATTTTTGACTTCAGTGATTTTTATGTATAATTTTTGGAACTAAAAAATTTTCAATGAGTGAAGCAAGTGCAGTTAATAATATGTAGTCACTTGGCCTACTTGCCTCATACGTAGAAGTGGCGCACTCCATTAAACCGCGTGTCGAGTGTTAAAATTTTGAAGACGTAGGTTCAAGCCTCATCGCGATCCATAATTTGAAAAAAAATTTTTATCAATTTATTGCATAAATTTTTTTTTTAACTACTTACTACGATAGCATTATATTTATTATTATTATTATATATTTTTTTCTTTCTGCACCATGTACAGCTCAGGGCTAGAGGCGCTTAAGAGAAAATGTTTAGTCATGTTATATTTAGAGTTTGGTTGATTTGAGGAAAGATAAAAGGTTGAAGATATGTGAGGGATTGTTTGAAAAGATTTTTTCAGTGTTTGGGAGATATAGAGAACTCAGATATTAATTATTTTAATAGCAAAAAAATACTAATATTCATATAATTTAACGCATCAAGGGTTTCATTTATTCACTTATGTATTTTCCTATACATTTTGTTTGTTTATGCCTCTTTTTGAAATTTACCCATACTAATGAAGTATGCTATCAAATAGATGAATGATTTCTCAACATTCCTCTCGCTTATAGTAGGTATCTAGGATGCGTAGTTTTCGAAATATTTCATTAAAAGAAAAAGCACGCGTTTCGAAATTTTGAATAAAAATAATTATATTTCAAAAAGTTGGAGTCCTATAGTATTAACTAAAAAAAAAAAAAAAAGTGGAAAAAACTTTCGATCAGCTAAAAATGATGATTTTTGGTAGACTACAACACTGATTTTTGATACAGTTGAAACGTGTCAACGCTAAACGCACACACTTGCACACCTATGTTCAACACAAACACACACCCTTCCTACGCACTGCAACCGAGCGGCTTTTTTATCCACAATTTTCTTTATTTTCTGGTAATTTTGAAATTATTATTATTACTGAAGTATGCCATCTTATAGATGAATCAATTCTCGACATTTCTCTCGCTTATAGTAAGTATCTAGGATGCGTAGTTTTCGAGTTATTTCGCTATAAAGCAAAAAGGACGTGTTACGAAACTTTGAACCATAATATCTCAAAAAGTTCTAGTCCTAGAATGTAAGTATAAGCAAACGAAATGTCCAGAATTTCATCCTCTTTAAAATGGCATGTAAAAAAATGCGACTACTTTATTATTCGCGTACATATTGGGTGAAAAGTTTGAAAAACCAAAATTTTCAAAATTTATCTTAAATTTTGGGGGCTTTAGGGTCTACTTTTTTGCAGTTTCAGATTTTTTACCAATAGTACATGTTATGAGCTTTTGATTAAAAAAAAAAGTAGCTTCCTAGGTGCAATAGAAAAATCTTAGGAGTTTTTCCCGACTTTTTGCGGAATTAATTTCAACTTTTTTCCGGAATTAATTCAGACTTTTTACCTTGCAGCTTTATATGTATGATGATACGTACTTTCAGCCTTCCATATTGATGTTATCGTAGGAATTTTTTCACGTTAAAATGATCATTGGCTAAAGAAATGTAGGTAATTGTTATACATTCACGATAAAAGTTTGGAAGGGGCCTATTTGAAATTGGAGGGAGCTAAGCCCTCTCCTCATGCCTAGTACCTATCCACCTCTATGTTGATGTATAGCGTAATTGTGTTCAAGAGTACCTATCCAAGTTCATAGATTATACCTACAGTTTGAAATGATGTTATAGATTAGTTACTACTGTAGTAGCCTATTACGAAGTATATGATTTCAGATCAAAAAATACATTACTCCTTTGGAAGTAATGGCGTCATTAATTGCTGCCGTTTCTCATGATTTAGATCATCCGGGTGTGAATCAGCCTTTTTTAATCGCCACATCTAACCACTTAGCAGCTCTCTATCAAGTAAGTATTAGTTCGTAATTCGAATGGTCTCATGCAACGAAAAAGACAAATCATTTATTAGTGGTACTGCAACATACCATCCACATCACACGGTAGGCTAAAAAAATTAGTATCCATATTGGATAGCGCGTAGTGTGTAACTAAGGATGATGCTAGAGATATATGATTGATTAACGTTACTGCGTTGCAATATCGTTTACTCGATTACCATTTATGATTCCAGAACACTTCGGTCTTAGAAAACCATCATTGGCGATCTGCTATCGGATGTCTGCTTGAAAGTCACGTTGCTGATCGATTACGAAATATAATGCCTGAATTGGAGAGGCAAATTAGTTCTTTGATTTTAGCAACTGACATTACTCGTCAACAAGAATTTCTTACTAAATTTAAGGTTTGTTACGCATGCAGTAATCAAGGAATGTATTCAGTATACGCACGTATGTGTACAAGTTTACAATCAGCCCATTTTGTTTGTTGGTTAGGTTTTTTTTTTCTTTTTACTCAGGGGATTTCCTTTTTACATTGCTACACTTAGCAGTCAAGAACTGCTGTCAGTATTGTTGTAGACAATCAGCTTACATCTCCTCTAACGTTTCCCTAGGGCTTGATTCTCAAATTTTTGGTTCATGTGAACACATCATTCCTTCTTATATAGTCTACATAATTATCAGGGTAGAGTGAAAAAAAATGTACTTGGATTTCGTGAAATTTTAATAATGTGTTGTTTCTTTGAGTTGAAATAGTCCTGACGAATTTTCACCCCTCACCGACCATTAGAGAGGGAGCTAGGAGTTCTCAAAGCAGTGTCATTTTTGAAAAAAAAAAAAAAAAAAAAAAAAAAAATGGTTTGGTTTAAAATTACTAGCATTTAAAAGATGCAATTTGAGATGTTGAATCCAACTATGCTATTTTCATCAGGATCCGAAATAACTTTGATTTCAGCATTATGAAATTAAAGTTGCAAATAGGATAAAGCAATGTTACTAAATAGCAGGACTTTAAGGACTCTTCATCTCCCTCTCAAATGGTCGGTTAGAGCTGAAAATTTGGTCGAGACTAAGTGTTTTAACTCAATGTGAGCAACATTAAAATTTCATGAAAATTGAAAGACATTTTCTTTCACTCCCCCTACTGTGTACATATCGTCGGCTAAAAGTGAAAAGGTTCCTCGTGCAAATATGAAAAATTTACAGGAGAAAAAAATTAAAATTTCATCAACTTTTTTGTACCAGTACTTCCTAGTTTGTATTGTTGGCTGGTAACATTTGATACTTTAATTTATTCAAGTTCAATGTTACCAACTTGAGAAACCTAAAAAACTAAAGAAGGAACCTTTTTGCACTGACTAAATTGAAGAAGGAGTCTGTCCTGCGGTGTCTGGTCAACATGGGCAGTATAGAACAAACCCCTCAACAACTCTTAACATGAACAATATAAAAAAATTTACAGATAAAACAACAAAAACTCGCAAAACAACCATCAACCCAAACAATACTGATAAACCTACGAACAATATAACAAAAGCTCACAAAGAATATGCAAAAAAATTAAAAATCGCCAGCTTAAATGTTCGCACCCTTAAAAATCTAGAAAACATATTAGAGCTTGAAAATGCTTTAAAAAATAAAAATATAGACATATTAAGCCTATCAGAAGTAAGAAGAAATGGGGAAGAGATTTTACGCTACTGCAGATGAAAACACTTGTAATACCTTCTATAAACAATTATCAGAATCTCTTGAGAATTTGAAAAGAAATAGTAAAAACCGAATACTGATAATAGGGGATTTTAATAGTCAAATAGGTAAGCGAAGAGAAGAAGAAAGAGATAATTTAGAATCATATTAGTATGGAACTAGAAACGAAAGGGGTTGGCGTTTGGTGAGATTCTGCCAGGAAAATCATTTAAAAATCATAAATACTTATTTTAAAAAGAAGAATTCCAAAAAGTGGACATAGATAGCACCAAATTTAAACTATAAAACCCAAATTGATTATATTTTAACCCCTATAGAAACCAAAAACATTAGAAATTTTGATGTATTAAATAAATTTGAATTTCATACCGACCATAGGCTAATATTTTGCGAATTAGAGGAACCAAGCTGGCGACATTTTCGACCACATAACTCAACAACTAATGAAATAAACAACAATAATAAGAACGAGTACAAACAGGAACTAGAAAAACTACTGATACAAAATTTGACCAAGTTAGGGATGGTATGGGGATTGATGGACTGATTGAGGAGCTAACTAACCATACCGAAATGGCAACAGGAAAAATAAAAAAAGAGCAGTATAAAAAATCATCCCTACCCGACCATATTAGAAAATTGATCAAAAAACGCGAAAAAATAAAACAAATAAGTAAGAAATCAACAACAGATATAATAGAGCTAAATATAACGTGCAAATTGATAAAAAGAGAACTTAGAACATATAATATAGAAACAAGAACGATCAATTCATTACAGAAATTCTAAAGACGATCTAAAGTACAAAAACTATAAAAAAGAATCAAACCTTAAGTATTAAATACATTAACCATTTGATAGACGCTAACGAACAAAAAATTTACGATAGGAGGAAAATTAACGAGTATGCAACTAAATTCTGTACTCAACTTTACAAGGATAACACCTATCAAATGCCTAAAATGAACCCAACTATAGAGAAAGAACCAGAATTCCTCATTAAGGACATAAAGTACGTAGTAAAAAACTTGAAAAATAACAAGTCACCGGGTCACGATAAAATCACAAATGAACACATAAAACATGCGGGAGATCATTTATATTTTCTATTACAAAAACTATTTAACAAAATTCTAAAAGAAGCTTCCGTGCTGAAGGAATGGAAAACATCAGATATCATACTTATCTTCAAAAAAGGAAATAAAAACAACATCGAAAACTACCGTCCCATAAGTTTAAGTCCGGTTTTATCAAAAAATTTTTCAAAACAAATAGAATTAAGAATAAAACCTTTCATAAACCTACACCAACCAAAAAAACAGGCAGGTTTTAGATCGGGATTTTCGACGATCGATCATCTCCATACCATCAGACAACTTATAGAAAAATGCAACGAATACCAACTACCTCTCCACCTAGCCTTCATTGACTACACAAAAGCATTCGACTCACTTAAACACAACTTTCTGATCACAGCGATAAAAGGTGTAAGGCAGGGCGACCCCCTTTCACCCATTTTTTTTATAAGTGCTTTAGAGGAAATCTTCAGGGGGGTGGGGTGGAATGGGAGGGCAAAGGAATAAACATAAATGGAGAATTTCTAAACAATCTCAGATTTGCAGACGGATGTGGTTTTAGTATCAAATAATAAAGACCAACTAAAAGTAATGATCCATGAATTAAATGATATAGGAAAAAAAGCAGGGCTTGTGATGAATATTAAAAAAACAAAAATTATGGACAATATGAACGAAAAATATAAGATCGAAATTGATGGAATAGAGATCCAACGAGTAGAAAACGTGACATATATTGGACAAATCATCACATATTATGGGTATAAAAATGAAGATGAGATAGATAAAAGAATACTGTATCTTGGAACAAATACTGGTCTTTAAAATCAATTTTTAAGGGACCCTTTACAAAAAAACAAAAAGTTAAAATTTTCAATAGCTTTGTCCTGCCCACCCTACTATATGGCTCACAAACTTGGTCACTAACTAAAAAACAAGAAACAAAACCAACCCAAAATGCAATGGAAAGATCGATACTAAACATAAAAATTAGGCACAAAATAATGATAACAACAATTAAAAAACAACTGAAACAAAACAAAGATGTAATTACGTTGTCCAAATATAACAAATGGAACTGGACAGAGCATATAAGTAGGCTGAGAGACGATCGATGGACACATAAACTAACTTCCTGGTACATAACGGGAACTAGAAAAAAGGGAAAGCAACGAACTAGGTGGAGAGACGACTTTACGAAACTTTTACAACATAATAATTACTAGAGGGTAGCCCAAGACCGACGCGAGGGGAATAAATTTAGGGAGGCTTTCGCCCTTGTCAGGGCCTTATAGAGTTTTCTATAAATAAAGCGTTTTGTAATTGTAATGTAGTAAATTGAAGATGGAGAAACAGGCACTTTATTATTTTTTGGGATTTTGGATTTTCATAATCATTTGGCGATGAAAAGCATTATTGCTCTGAAGAGAGCTCAAAATTACTTTTTCAACGATACCAATATCTCAAAATAAGAAAAAACATCACGAGGAACCTTTTTGCACTTAGCCGATGATATGCTTCCTCCTATTGCATTTTTTGGTCATATTTGCACATTAACTTTAACCTTATCTTCTAGGATAAGGGTTAATTTATACGATAAATAGTCACAACGCCGTAGAAAATCCAGGCCCAGGACAGGAGGGAGAGTCATAAGAGCAACAACAAAAAAAGAAAAGGTTGTTGAAGTAAAGCCAGATTTTTAGCGTCGATGCGTCAAGTCGCGGGCTCTCAGTAGGCCATGAAAAAAATCAGGGATAGCGGCGCATTATTTCTGTTAGCGCTCCCTCCCCGTTTGCCCTTGTCTATTAAGCTTCATACCTAATATTCAATCTAGCGCTTGTGTATGTACTTGAATGAATTAATACCACTAGATTTCATTTCAGACAATATTATTGCCAACATACTGTATCTCATTATAGCACTTATAGCACTTTTGCCTATTCTCCCCTTCCTTCATATCATAACTTTGCGATTATTCAGTGAGAATGAAATTGTTAGGGGAGGGCGTGGTCTTTATATGTTTGCGTATCACACCACTTGTAATCATCTGGAAAATCTCCGACTTTTTGGTGTTCATATTTTTTACCCACGTGTAGCCTTGGCGGGTATTCATGACATTCGCTCAAAACTTGGTGAGGAAAATGCCAAAAAATGACTTCTATGTTTTTTCGGTACATTTTAAAACAGCGGACCATTCAAATTTTGAGGAGAGCTGGAGAAGAGGCAGATAGCTCAAATTGTTTGTTTTTGATCTCATTTGAAAGAGTTAGTCACGGACACCAATATATCCAAGTTTTAGCGGAATAAGAACAAAAAACGGCTTTTTGAGGAAGTTTAGTCATGCAATTTCTTGGAATCATCTGTATTCCATCACCAAATCGACCAAAAGAAGTCAAACTCTGTGTGTAAAATTAGTGGGTGACCAGATTATGACCTCCTGAAAAAACTGTTTCTCGACAGTTCTGTTAACAATTTCTTTCTCACTGAATAGTCGCAAATTATGATTTGACGGATATTGTCTGAAATGAAATCTGGTTATCGAAATGGAATCTGGTTATATTAATTTATTCAAGTACATAATTATGCGAGTGCGAGATTGAATGTTAGGTATGAAGTTTAATAGAAAAGGACGAAAGGGGAAGTAGCATCAACAGAAATGATCCATCCCCTAACGAGCGCTAACGAAGCACTAACGATGTGCATAATTTCAACCCACTTAGCAAATACTTGTGGAGGGGTGGGGAGGGGGCCTGGGAAACGGAGCTTACTTATAATGCGGTACGCCCGCGTGTGTATTCGGAACTATGTCAGTTGAAAGTCGGATCTCACCTCACCCAAACGGATCTCAGTTTGCTCATTTTTGTGGCTAAACGATCGCTTCTTGGTCAACAATTGAGTTACGTATAAAAGTTGGATTCCTTGAAAAACAGTGAAAGTTGGATGCACCTTAAAAAATAGATGTGAAAGCTATTCCCCTCCTTTGTGATTAGCATGATAAATACAGTTTTTTGGTGCAAAAATTTTCAAAAAAAGAGCATGTGAAAATGAAAAGTTTAAATTATGTATGATGCGCGCTTTTCAAAAATGTTGATGAACAGCAAAAAAAAAATAAAGGCTCATTAGACGTCGAAGTAACCATTTGAATCAACGCTTGATCTCTCTCTGCGCTGTTGCTATAGAGGCGAGTAGAAAATCGGGCGGATCTCGCTTTCACTGTCAAACAATATATGTGTGTGAGTATTTTTTGATGACAGGCCAAAAAGTGTTGAAGATATGCATGAAAAAGGTTGAAAATTCGGGGATAGTATCTATATAGAAATTCACCTGGACATTTTTATCATTTCTTCATTACGACGAAAAAAATGTGGATGTTCGGTGTTAAGGGTGCAACAAAAGAGGGTGGAGTTGAAACCAACAAAGAATCGCTCTCTGGCTCAAGAGCTATTCAGCCAGGCAAAATGTATTAAATCGGTTGAGGGCTGTAGCCTTGTCTAAAAACTTGAGAAACTTCATGCAAGATTTTGATGTTATGCCTGTTGTTAAATTAAGAAAAATGAGTCGAAAACTCAGTTGAAAATTTCTCATTAATCGTTAAAAGAATTTAACTAGCTGTACATTTGTGATTAAAGTGTGTGAAGTTAGACTTAGTTGTGCTTACTTTCGACATCAGTGTTATACTATATTATTTTTACAAAGAATATCATGAAGCTCTCTTCGCATGAATAGTAAATGTGGAATTGAGATATTTTGATAGGAATTTCTTCACAAAAAAAAGTACGAGAACAAGATGTTAGGAAAATGCAAAGAAAAATTAAGCTCCAAGTAACACGGCATGGCTGCTTACACTTTTTAATTTTCTTCGAATGCCAATTTTTTCTACTACTTCTTTACCTCATCAGTAGGGTAACCATTGAAAACTAATTATTCAGTCATAGTAGGTAACTATTGAAAACTAATTGTTTACTGATAGAGACTCTTAGTTTTCTTCTATGAGGGAGATGACAAAGCACTCCGCATATTTAGTCCTCTTGGTCACCTGCATTCATTGTCTCGAGCCTCTTCTGCTTTCTTAATCTTACCTTGTTCCAGGAGGATAAAATATTTAAATGGGAAGTCGTGTGTTCAGCTTCTTCAACTACTTACTTAAGAATAGTTTATTATAAATTTGATTTTGCAGCGATATTTGAATCAGAATTCCTTACGAATGGAGAGGGACGAAGATCGTCATTTTATATTGCAAATAGCGTTAAAATGTGCTGATATCTCAAATCCTTGTCGTCCTTGGGAAATAAGTCGAAAATGGAGTCAAAAAGTGTGCGAAGAATTTTTTCGACAAGGCGACTACGAACAGCAGCTAGGTTTACCATTGACTGCACTTTGCGATCGAAGCAGTTCATCTGTGCCCAAAATACAATCAGGTAAATTACGATATGGTATCTCAGCTTAGTATAGCCGGCAGCAGCACGTTCAAACATGAATGCGTATTTTGTCGGCAGGTTTTTTTAAATTCGTCGTGATTCCGCTATTCGATGAATGGCATCGCTTTCTCGGCACTGAACTGTCCACCATTATGATGTCGCACTTGAAAATGAACCATAGTAAATGGGAAACGCTGCTACAACAAGAATTGGCGGAAGAGACTCGCACTGAAATATCGGACGCGGACGAAGCGGCTAACGATGACTGCTCTTCCGTTCAGATCGATAATCAAATAGAATCTAGACGTTGTTCACTGCCAGCATTAATGTTAGAAATGGTCGATCGAACGGGCAGAAGGCACTCAGTTCCTTTAAATCTGTCTAAAGACGTTATAATGCCGAGTACATCGACGGTCCGACGAGAAAGTCTTCCCACTTCAGTAGAACCGCGTCATAAATTAGTTTTAGATCCTATCCTTCACTTAGAAGAAGAGGACGAAGAATTAGATATTTCATTTAGATCGTCATGTAGCGGAAGTTTGCAAAAGTCTAGCGATTGCGGTAGCGTTGAAGAACGACCGGTTAGCGCCGAAAATTTACTTCCTGAGCCCAGTATTGCAACTATAACGACATCACTAGAAGCGACACGTTTGTCTAACGTTTTGCATGGAAGTACGATGTTGGCGCCGCCGGTTAATAGAATTTTAACGCGTCAACAAACTTTTCCACCAATACAAACATTTGTACGAACTCGATACTTATCCACAGCCGGCGAAACTGTCGCTCAAACCAGTGCCAGCAATTCGTCCTCGACGAATTCAAGTCGCAATGAACTTAGTAGAGGCATAAGAACGGGTTCGTCCAGTAGCGAGGCTAGTGATAATTTTAATCTGAAGCGTGATTCGTCATCATCCGAAACGGATCGCGATCGCAATAATCATAAATTGGCCAAATTCAACGAGAAAGAAAATGTTAATCCTAGAAAAGAGTATCGTGATACTAGACACCATAGTAGCCTACAAGAGGTATAACAACATGTAGTACTTATTTATTCAGTATTTTTGAGTTCTGTTTATTGGCATATTTGTACTCATAGCCTAATGCGATTAAAAAAAATAAAATAAAATAAAAGCGGACTTTACTAATTATACTATTTTAAAGAAAGTTATTCGAATAATTAATTTTTTTACATAAAAAATAGATAAATTTTCTAAAATTCAAAACTTCTACCAACTCCACCTATCTAAAATTTTATAAAGTATCGTACAAAACATGACTTCACGTAATTTATCTTTTTATACTCTAAAACTTGGGATTGTGTGAGGTCGTGTCATTTTATGTTTAAACAGCTCTAAAAAAGCAATAATTTCACACGCTTTCTCGAAAGAAAAAAAAAGTGACTTTACGTTAAATTATACTTCCTCATGGTCGACATTCTTTCGAGGATGACCAACTCTTCTTATTTGCTTCCTCCAGTTCGTAGGTTGGCTATACTCAGTTTTAAAATTCATATTTTAAATTTTAAATTAAAATTACATGACGTCACGTTACCTCACGTTCAATCGACTTCAAAAATCAATCATCTCTAGAGACCTACTCATTCTACCACTCCCCAAAATTTCGAATCAACCTATCAAGTTTTACTCTAGTTATAGTGAGAGAACGAACGTTTACAAAAAAACATAACTTCATGTTAAATCATCCTTTTTCAAGTTGAAAAACTAATAATTGCTGAAACTCTACTTACTTTCATCTATCCCCCTAATTTGGTGTCGATCGCTCTCAACTCAAGCCCCTTCACGTCACATCACAACTCACATCAACTTACGTTCAGGAAACTCAATTCCAAGACTACTACGCTTATCCTTTCAGCAATCTGCACCACATTTTGATAAATTTTTGATAAAAAAGGAAAACCTGTAACCTCACGTTTCATTGAATCATCTCACGTTCTGATGATTTAGAAATGTGATCATTTATAACGCTCAAGTATTCTTTCCTGCTATCATGTAGGGACCAAAACATCTCAAATCATGCATCTTTACGCCATCTAATGCCTGATCACCTCCAAAAACTAATCAGCTCTAAAGCATCACTATCCTTACTCTTCCACAAACTTTGAACTCGATCCATCAAGTTTTACTGGAGTTATCGTGGAAGAATGGAAAAACCTTAACAAATGCCTCCTCACGCAAAACTCATGTCCGATCACCTCGTAAAACTAATCATCTCTCAAACATTCTACCCCCATCTTCTTTCATCTTTTAATCATTCCGTTCAATTTTTCCTATCTTATCATGAGAACATAAAAAACCTGAACTCACGCGTCCTCACGCCAACTCATGTCCCATCATTCTCAAAACTTAATTGGCCTTAATTATCGCTAACCTTACCTTTCTTCCACCTTTCAGTTCAGTCTATCAACTTTTATCATAGTTATTGCGCGAGAATAAAGAAACCTCAACTCACGCTACGTCACGTCCCATTACGTCCAAAAAATAATCAGCTTTGAGGCATCACTACCTCCCTACTTCCTCTACCTTTCAATCCGATCTGTCGACTTTTACTCGAGTTATCGCGCGAGAACGCGAAGAAAAAATAAATAAGTAAACAAACAAACCAACTAAGAAATTGAGTGAACCCAATAGCGGATTTACTCTAAAAGTAAAGTCCGCTAAAAACTAGGTCTTCTTGCACGTAATGAATAGTCTGCGCACTATCTTGCTTCATTTTAAAAACGTTTCAAACCCGACTAATGTCGAAACAGCGCAATTGCTGGTACTGTTTACAAGTACGTCGCTATCAAAAAATTCAAACGGTGTCATGTAGGGTACCTTCCACAGATGTCAGATATGTAACTTTCTGGCTGAGACTCTGCACAAACGGATGTTATCGCTATTTGAATGCGGATTTTTGGCGTTTTTGGCATTTTCGACCAATTTTGATGATTATATGCCTTTCTATTTCTAAATATTACCGGCAATCGAAAGATATCGGCCAAATTAGTTGAATACGCATATTTCAAACCAAAATTTGATAAAGCGAACGAAAAATAACTGAATAACGATGAGTTATGGCGTTGAGAAATTTTTGTAAGGTTCCTCCGCTCCAAATTTTATTCTATAATTTTTCCTCAACAATACCCGGGTGAGCTATCATAGTACATTAAAATTTCTCGCAGAATCCAAAAATTGAGTCCATTCTACATTTCAACCCCTCGGGGTGTGGTTCCTTTTCTAAAACGAAAATTTACTCGTGTGATCTATTAGTACAGGGAAATAAGCTCATTTTTTGACTGAACCTGGAAAAAAATGGTAGTGAGCTGAATTTCACATTATATGTGCAGAATGGTGTCCTTAACAAGGTATAAAAAGTTGTCACCCGTAGGGAGTGAGCTAACCCCTGGAGGGGGCTAAAACCCCGCAAAAAACAGTTTTTCAACTATTTTTTACTAATATCTCCGAAAATAAGGGTTCTACGTCAAAATAAGTTATATCAAAAAATGTTCCCCATTAAATTTCCTACAGAATGAATGAGATAGTTTTCTCAAAAAGTCATTAGTAAGCCCAAAATGGGGAGGTCAAAATATACCAATTTTTAGAATTCCCTTTCGAAAATCAGTTCTTTGTTTTTATCTTCTATACGGTACGTCCTACGCAAAAATTGTTAATATTGAAAAATATTCCCCGTTCAATTTTCTATAAGGTACATGGAAAGCTTTTCCCAAAAAGTCATAAAAGGGCCCAAAATGGAGGGGCCAAAATAGATTAATTTTGGAAAAATTCATTCACATGTGTTCATATCTGTCATCAAGTGACCTAGGTTGGTGATGAAGATGAACAAGTAATTTTTCCTGATGATTCCCCCACCCCTTCCTCCTCCCTCCTTTAGAAATCCTTCTCCAGATTTACATTATAGAACAAAAAAAAACTACAGATATACTTTGAAATATTTGTTTCAACTCGGTTCGGGATCATCTATTCCCTCTTCATCACTCATTTCCACCTCCGTACTATTCGTGCATTCAGCTTCACTACAATGACCACACAGCTTTAGTTTTAAATATAATGCGCATCTCAGTGTTCAAAACTTTATAAGTCCTAGATATACCAGGGTCCAGGGTGACTACTTGATTCGAGCACCCAAGCGAAAAAATTAGCTAAAAGGTGAAAAAATTTAAAACATATACGCATTTTTGACAACAAAAGTATAAATTGAAATTTTGCATTTCATCCATTAACGCTTTTAAGCATTAAATAAATATTATTTATGCGATTTATTCTTGCTAACATCATTCAATAGATCGATATGTAGCGATAAAACTTCAAGCGGCCGAGCGGCCAACCACCCAGCGAACCAAAATGATTATAGGTACCTATTTCTTTTTCTTTTATCATTTCGCGGTAGAAATAGGTATCTACTTAATGGTATAAAACTAAACGTAATCTCGACTTGGTTGAAACGGATACAATTTCATTATCATGTATACGTGCGACCGATTTTGAGCTCGGTGTCAAACGATTGACATTTTAGTAAAAAACATTTTCGAATGATTATGATACAAGAGGCGGATTTTCATGCGCTTTAAAACGGTAAAATATGCCATATTTATGCGCTAAAAAATAGAAAAAATGTGCTCTAAAATCAAAAAAATATGCGCTAACGATATGGGTGGCACTTTAAAAAGCGTGACTCTATCTACTTTGTGTCAGTGTTCAAATGTAGATTTTTGATTGATTCGAGCTGAAAAATGAAAAAATTAATGAATGGAAAACTTTCTATTGGTTTTGGCCTAATTTATGATAAAATACAATCAACATGTGATGTACCTATTAAATTTTCCATAATAAATTTCGTTGGTACTCGTACAACATTTTTTTACTGCAGTGTTGAAGAAAAATTGCCAAAACTGAAAAATTGGGGAAGAAATATTTTTTTATTCGCAATAGTATGAAGACGAATTAACCTCAAATCTTAATAGTTGTTATATTTAGGTATCAAAGTCAAAAATATACCCATAATTATAATTATGTATACTTATAGGTAACAAATCACGAAAAGTGGCTGAAGGTATACTGTGCGTGCAATTGATTCGGATACAATCAGTGCAAAAATCTCCGTTTGTTGATAACATAATAAGAGTTAAACGCTCGTTTTAAAATTAAAGCTATTCTAAATCAAATTATTATTATTTAAAGATAAATTTATTTTATTTATAAATAAAATTAATGAAATTAAAATTGATTAATCTCCTAATCGATTTAAAAATCCAACAATTAAATCTATAATTTAAAATTTTAATTTTATAATTACTTTGATGAATTTTAAGGCTGATAAATTCACTTTAACTGCTTTACAATTTCTTTGTATTTGAAAAATTCGATTTTAAATAATTTTAAAAGAGATTTACTGTACACTTACAGTTACATCTGCACTCTAATGCCTACCAAATGCAATGGTATGTACGAGAAAGATGATTAACAAGATATCATACCTACGTAATGTGCCCGCATATGGTGCCCAATTTTTACGCTCACAGATACTCACCAGCTTTGTTACACTTTTTTCAGATTTGAAAAGAAACTACCCTTCCCCCATCCTAAGAGATTAAAATGTCGAATAGATACGATTTTCATATCGTATGCAAAATTTCAACGTTATTTGATAGATCACACGGGTAAACTTTCGTATTATTCTCTTTAGCACTAAAACATTTGTTACATTGATTTTTATACCAATCAGAACACATTGTGTGTCATTGAAACAAACGTTTTAACATTAAAGAGAATGACTGCACACTCAAATTATTTTTTAAATAGAAGGTTACCAAGAGAGAAATCTAGCATCTCATTTATATTCTCAATCTCAGCCATTACCTTTCGAGATCGTGTAATCAGCGAATAATACTATTTCCTAAACGTCGATTAGAATAACAAAATTCCCAATAACGAATGATGGCACATAAGAAACCTTTTCAATCTTAATAAATATCATTTTAGTTCATTTTTAAAGAGTATGAAGAAGCGAGCTTGAGTTTCCCTCCGATATCATTGCATTTTCTGACCACAATTTTGGAGTAAGAATTTTTTTTTTTGTCGTGCATGATTTCAGTACGAATTACTGACTGTAACTTTTTTTTTCATTGTTTGTTCGGTGAGTTTTTGAAGAAATTGCTTTTTTGTTTTTTAGAGAGAATTGTAAATATTCCTACCGGCGATCAACCAAAAAATACACGCAAAAGCATAAAAATCCATCTCTAAAAATTACATATCCAATGAAGTTGTTTTATTTCTGAAAAAAGTGTTTTAAAATTCAGATCTAATTTGCTCCCTCGAGTATTAGTGATGCAAAATAAAAAAAACACAACACGCAGAGAGGCAATTTAAAAAAAGACGTCTGCTATCCAAACACGAAAAAGTGTTACCGCATTGAAACTTTTTGCCAACCGAAAAATTTATTAGAAAAAATGTAGATAGGATCTGGCAAACCCTAAAAAGCAGAATTTCATTATTTCAGACCTGCACAATAGGGGGCTGGAGCTTCAAAGGGGTATTTTTGGGAGTGACGTCGCAACCAAAAAATTCCAACGGTGTTATGCCAGGTAACGTACAAAGATGTAAAAAATTTAAGTTTTTCTGTCAGGACTCTGCACAAACGGACGTTATCACAATTTGAGTACGGCTTTTTGGTGTTTTTGGCATTCTTGCCCAATTTTGTCGATTACATGCCTCTGTACTTGTAAATATTATCGGTAATGAAAAGATGTCGCCGAAATTAGTTGAATACGCCTACTTCGAATCAAAATTCGAAAAAACAACCGAAAAATACCTGCACAACGATGAATTATAGGGTTGAAAAATTTTTGTGTGGTTCCCCCACTCCAAAATTTCATGAAGTTTTTAAGAGGGAATATCAGTAATTTTTTTGGAAGTATCATGTTATTGCTGATAATTCCATCCGCTTATGCAAATAGAACCATATGTGACCGATGTTGTCAAACAACATACATATTATGTTAATTATGATTAACTTAATTGAGAACTTCGAAGTCAAAATAATTAAATGCATAAATAATTTTAATTTTTGAAATTTATTTTTATAAATGAAACAAAATCAAAACGCAGTGTGTACAACGATCGTTCCAAACATTTAATTCCAGTATGGCATTCTAAGATGTGATTTTTTTTGTCGGTGGGAGGAAAATAATGGCAAAGTTTTATAGGGTGTAATTTACCAGAACAGAACAGAACAGAACGTTATGAATGATTCAGAACACTTGAATTTTAGTTCATGATGAACGATAACCAGAACGGAACAAAATTGTATTTTGAACGAGTAAACTAGAACATAATCAAAGAAAACAAAACAAATAGAGAAAGGATAAAGGCAAACTGAACTAAATAGAACAATTTTTTTTTCTTTTCGTGAATATTGCAACATCATGGTTTCTTTCCTTCTTTTTTTTCATAGCTCACGATGGCATCATCAAAATTGGAACTTTTGATTTCTGAAGACCTACATGAACAGGGACGTACCGAAAGGGGGGAGGGGAAGCTTCCCCCCTTGGCTTTTGAAAAGTTGGTAAATTTGGAGTTTTAGTGTAAAGTCGGTAAACTTGATCACTTGCGCAGTATTATTACAGATATTTTTAAATGTTTTGAAGACTAACAAGACTGTGACATACATCGTATTTAACATCTTATTTTCGTGAAGCAAAAAAAAAAAAAAAAAAAGGTCAACAGTTGGTAAAATTGTAAAATTAGTTGGCAATTTTTGGTTTTCTCCCCCCCCCCCTTGAAGAATGTCCTCGGTACGTCCCTGTACATGAATATGTACTATCGCACATTTCCATATTTCTAATTGTTTATTAGGTAAATGTTTTGATTCTATCTTAATGCTTCTCAAACAACAATGAAAGAAACTAAACAGAACAGAACTAAATGGAATACAACAGAACAGAATGAATGAACAAATTAACTTGAACGAAAGCAGAACAGAACGATAAAATTGATATTCTTCTGAATAAAAGAACAGAACAGAATAAAACAGTCGTTTTGTTCACCAGCTTTATAGTTTGCTCGTTACGATGATTTTTAGGTCCAAGCCGCTTTTGAAAGTTCTTGGAATCCGTTAAACTTATCACTGATGATAGTCGATGTGATAATAAATCAGTAAATCGTATCATCATATATATAAAGCTGCAAGGTAAAAAGTCGAAATTAATTCCGGAAGAAGTCGAAAAAACTACCGAACTTTTTCTATTGCACCTAGAAAGCTAAGTTTTTTTCTAATCAAAAGCTCATAACGTGTACTATTAGTAAAAAATCAGAAATTCTGAAAAAGTATACTCTAAAGCCCCCAAAATTTGAGATGAATTTTGAAAATTTTGGTTTTTTCAACTTTTTACTCTATGTATCCGCAAAGGGAGTTTTAGTTCGTACAAAAGCATATTGAACGATTACCGACGAAATCTTAGTGGGGAAAATTTTAAGATACCGCATGTTGATTTCATTTTATCATAAGTTCGGCCGAAACGAATAAAAATTTTTTCATTTTTGTAAAAAATTATTAATTTTTTTATTTTTCAGTTCGAATTAATCAAAAATCTACATTTGGACAGTGAAGCAAAGTAGTTGGGGTCACACTCTTTAAAATTACACCCATTATCATTAGCGCATAAATATGGCATGTTTTCCCTTTTAAAGCGCATGAAAATCCGCTCCCTGCTGATCAGTATACCTGCTTCACATTATTACATCAGGAAATACATATTGTACCTATTCTGAATATTCGTCATTATGACTTGACGTAAGGGAGACCGGGGCGATCTGTCACATTTTTTACTAATTATTTTGTATATGGCCAACTATCGAAGCTAGAGCATTGTTTTTTTGATATGTCTTAGTTTAGTATGTGTACTAAATAAGGTGAAAATTTCACTTACGTATCATTATTTTCCGATTTTTAATGAATTTTAGAAAAAAAAAAAAAATGATTTTGTGACATTTCGCCCCTACTACGGGGTGAAATGTCACAGGGTATGGGGTGAAATGTCACATCTATTTACAATGTAAGAAAATTGAAATCTGTAATGAAATAAAGTCTCAAAATGAAAAAAAATAATTGAAAAAGGAACAAAACTGAAAACTTGAAAAACTTTAGGTATCTTATCATTAAAACAATGACTAGAAACTTAAAGAAATAATGTAAACCAGAAATAGTTCCAAATTTCAAAAAAACTGGTAAACTCTTGAAATAAAAAAATAGAAGACAATCATAAGAAACTCTGCAAAATGAAATAAATTAGAAATTAACACTAGAAAATTGGTAAATTCTTAAATTATATAAAAACAAAGACGAACAACTTTAAGAAATAATACAAACCAGAAATTAGCAACGAAAAATTGGTAAGATCAACAAAATAAAAAAAGAAACATTTAAAGAAACTTCGAGAAATTAGTAAGCTTTGAGAAATAAAATATTTAAATCAAAAATTGGCTACAAAAAATCGGTAAATTCTTAAATTAAAAAAACAAAACATAAAAATCACTGAAACTTTGGAAGATGAAATGCAGTAAAAAATTTGCTCGCGTTTGTAGGATTTGTTTTACTGCTACTAAAATGAGCTTTTTATCAATTAACGCCTTCTTGTTTTCCGTACGTATTGTCGGACCATCCTAGTAGCTGAAAAAATTAATCGATGATAAATTTCTGGTATTAAATGAAAATTTATTTTGAGACACATTGTCCTGAGATTTTTGTGACATTTTACCCCACTATGTTCATAACTCGTTTTCGAGACAAACGTTGAATTTTTTAAATGTTGAACCAGATTTTTGATGATCTTATATTATTTTTATTGTTTAGAACCCCTTAAAGAATAAAAAAAAAACAACCTACCACTTCTCATGTCGAATTGTTTAGAGGTAATTCCATCTCTTTTACTCAATCACTTTTTTCACTTTGTGAAAAATATTGGAGGTAAAATCCTTTCAACTCTGATATCGTGAAGGCTACGTCATGTAGGTAATTGAGGATATAGCCAACCATAGATGGAATTTTTACCTATGTATTGCACTATTCTCCTTTAAAAAGCACTATATACAGAACTTGTGATAAGCGTTGTGACATTTCACCCCTATGACATATCCCCCCGGTATCCCTTATAGCTATCTCTCTTAACCTATTTCAACCTCAATATGTAAGATACCCATTTACCCTGAATACCTACCTCAGTAACGTTCTACAATCATTCCTATTTTTCTTGAGTTATTGTGTATGCAAAAATATAAGGTATAATTTATACTAATAACTATAAATAATGAAATATTTAAACTCATAGCCTGCATACCTACAACAGTCCTGTAATAAATGACGCATTAAAGGTTTGAGCTAAAATTTCTTATATATCATGTTTTAGTCATAGAAGAGTTCTATGGACATTTCTAGCCAATTTTCAAAATTTTGGGGACCCAAATTGGAGGGTTAAGGGACTTTTTCAAACATTTTTGAAACTTTATGGTTTCACTTTCTTTTACACTTCAAAACAAAGCTAGATTTCAAATTTCAGTTAAATCGGTTCGGTAGTTCTCTTATAATACTGTCTATAGAAAGTAAAAAAAAATTTGTCCAAATGACGAAAATACGGCATCTCGTATCTTTGTCATTTTCAATCATACAAATATAATATATAGCTCACTTTAAAGCGCATGAAAAAATATGAAGAAAATGTTTCTTATAAATTTGTTCAATAACGCATACTTTTTGCATAAAATGTGTTCGAAATATGCGAAACATCATAGCGAAGTTTTGCAGAGAATATAATGCAGTGTTGGGTAGGTCGGTTTTACGTTTCATTTACAGGTGCGCGCGTCGTTTTTCTTTCAGTCCTTTTCGTTATTTTTATTTGAGTTTTTTTTGCAGACCTACCAGTCTGTATGACATCTTTGCAAATCATGAAATTTCTAGTTTTTTTTTTTTTTTTTTTCGTTAATGAGCATAAATTTGCATATTTTTGATGCTTTTACCAGTTTTTTGGTATATTTTGAACATATTTTACCCTTTTTTCATTTTTTACGACATTTCTCGAAGAATACTCAAAAATTCACTTTTTCAAAGATGAACAAAATTGAAAAATTGACTTTTTGCCAAAATCTGCTCTGAGAAGAGAAAAAATCGATGTTTTTTCCCGTATTTTTTTTTCGCAATTATTCTTCTAAATGGAGAGTGTGAAAAAATGTATGCACACCTTCTCAGCGTACGACCGTCGCAACAGTAGAAATACACATGGTAATCGCTCATTTCGTAATGAAATAATTATGTTTTAAACATTGCTTTTTAAAATATTTTTCAAATAAATGAAGATTCCGTTTTGATTTTGTCGTATTATTGTTCTCCTTCAAAAATCCTAAATTTTGATACCCATATTGCCCCCTTCTATTGTTTATAGTTTGACATATTTTAGACTGGGAAAAGCATGAAGTACCCGCTTGACAAGAAGCTAGTAAATGATGCTAGCGCAGAACTAGTATAAATTTGAAACACTTGAGGTTAGATTTTTACTAGCATTTTGTAACTAGTTATCTACTAGTATTATGAGACTAGTCATATACTAGCTTCAAAATACTAGCAGATAACTAGCTACAAAATGCTAGTAAAAATCTAACCTCAACTGTTTCAAATTTATACTAGTTCTGCGCTAGCGTAGGTTTACTAGTATAAAGCTAGTATAAATTAGGAATTCTTTTACTATTAAAATTAATTTTTTTTTTACTTTTAATTAATTTTAAAAAATATTAGGACGCTTTTTTCCGAGGTATGGTTGCACTTTTCGGCTTATCACTCCCCATCCCTACTTATTTACTGCACATTCCAACACGAAAATTCCCTATGCCTACGGTGGGATTCGAACCTACGACCCTATGATTAGAACTAACCTATCTCACCTATACCACGCGGCCACGAGCACCTTACAATAAATATGCGTTCTAAGGCAGTATTTATGTTTGCGATGTGTGCGTATTCGTTTTTGTAAAAATGCTTGGGAGATTTTTGCTTTTGATTTCAATCCGATAAATACACAAGATATTAAATGTAAAAATTTGATTTTTTTTCGCAACATGATGTCGAAAACGACATATTATATGAATATTTTCAAATCGTTATATGTCGTTTTTGACATTATATTGTGATTTTTTTTTTTTTTGAACAGAATGTGTCCTTTTTTACATAATGTTGTGAGTGATATGTGTTGCTGTGTGAGGGTTTTAAATATTATTGATAGATAACTTTTCAACATAAATCTATGCCTAGCGGTCAGAAATAGGAAGCATATTGTTCTTGAAAACATCTTTTGTTTTCGTAATATACTCGGAAGCAAATTGAAACAGTTTTCATCTATACATTTTCGATGATGTGATGTCTAGAAGTCAAATACCCTAGTTCTTTATCTAATTTCACTTCTAGTAGGTGACACGCTTCTTTAGATTTCCCTATTGCTTGTATTTGACACGGTAGTACCAAAACCCATAAAATTTACTCAAGAAGTTGAATTCCACTGCTCTAAAGTCTAAACTTTCTTATATGGGGTTAGCTTGTGCTATGCTCTTCTTTATAATGTTATAATCTTTTTGAATCGGCATACATGCTTTTTTCTAAAACAATAGAAATTTCATCGCAAATAATTCTAGCGCTTTTTGATATCAGGTGTTTCTCATTATAAGTTTGAAGTGTAGTAAAAGGACTTAGTACTTGCGGATTTGTTTGTAATTTTATTCTTTCAATTTTTTCCAAAGTTGTAGGACCTACTAAACAAATATTTCGCTTTGATTGCTTAGTGATATTATGATGGCAGGAAAAAAAGCATATTATAGTAGTCCACGTTTTAAAAAGATGTTCAATTCGTTATTGTCAAATTTGTGGGAACTTGAAACTTACCAATGGTGTAGAAACCTCTGGTAATTAGGTAACAATTACCTTTCAAAACAATTTAGAGGGGTAATTTATATCAATATTTCCCCTTCCCCAATTCTAGTGAATAATTAAAAAAAAAAAACTGAATTCAGTCAGTGTTCATTAATTCAAATTTAAAAACAAATCCGACAAAATTGAAACAATTTGTAAAGATTTTGTAAATGGTCTGAAAAAAAGATCATCTTGAATGTTACCCTCCTAAAAAAATGATTCTACGCCACTGAAATTTACTTCCTCGACCTCAGTGATATCTTTTTCATTTTCATGGACAAAGAAATATGAAAAAATCGCCATATAAACAAAAATAAGGTTTGGCATTTCATTATGCTACATTCAAGCAGCAAATGGTTATTGATAGGCTCTCTTATAGTTTTCAATTCATAGAATTTTATTAGCTAGTGCGCTACAACCTTAACAGGACTTTTCTTAAGTTATATACAGCACACCTAATATACCTAGTAGATGGTGGCAGAATGGCGACATCCCAAGATAACATGTTTATATGCGAATTATGCATATACCCATGGGAGGTAATGTTGTCAATATTCAACCCTGAAGCGCCACCTCTAAATACCTTTTTTTTTACCTGAAATTTTTTCTGTGGTGTTTTCTAAGTAAAAGGAACACTTCTAGGGGGTAAGACATCAAAATTTCAAACTTCAAATTTTTTGCATATAAATTTGACGCACCCTAGTCTATATATATATGTATAAAACCAAATAAACCGAGATCATTTCCATACATACGTAGTAATTGCGAGATCATGAGATTCGTTTGCCGGATCTCACAACGTTATACATAGCGCACGTTGTTTGCGAGGTGCAGTATATCGTGTATGCAAGTTTTCAGCCGGATCTCGGTTTAGCTATGATTTACATAAGGATATATATATATATATTCGACTATCCTTATTTACAGGCATAACATCAGGAAACTTAATAAATTTGCGAGTAATTTGATGCTGGAAAATAACTGGCAATACGCGAGTATCAAATCTGCTAGTAATTTGATACTAGAAAATAACTAGTATCACGCGAGTATCAAATCTACGAGTAATTTGATACTAGAAAATAACTAGCATCACGCGAGTATCAAATCTACGAGTAATTTGATACTAGAAAATAACTAGCATCACGCTAGTATCAAATCTGCTAGTAATTTGATGCTAGAAAATAACTAGCATCACGCTAGTATCAAATCTGCTAGTAATTTGATGCTAGAAAATAACTAGCATCACGCTAGTATCAAATCTGCTAGTAATTTGATGCTAGAAAATAACTAGCATCACGCTAGTATCAAATCTCCTAGTAATTTGATGCTAGAAAATAACTAGCATCACGCTAGTATCAAATCTCCTAGTAATTTGATGCTAGAAAATAACTAGCATCACGCTAGTATCAAATCTCCTAGTAATTTGATGCTAGAAAATAACTAGTACGCTAGTATCAAATCTGCTAGTAATTTGATGCTAGAAAATAACTAGCACTACGCGAGTATCAAATCTCCTAGTAATTTGATACTAGCAAATGACTAACATTACGCTAGTAAATAGAAGCTAGAGTAAAAACGCGAGTAAGATGCTAGCTTTTTGCTAGTATTCGAGTAAGATGCTAGTAAATAACTAGTATTTTGTCAAGCGGGTATGCGCATAAAACACGATTTTTATAGCATAAAAATCCCATCCATAGTAATTATTGATTTTTATTTTTCAAGGGTCGAATATTATGTTAAAATAATTACCTCTCTCTATTTAATTTAAATAACAGGAAATCAGGGGGTATAAGTAAAAAGTGGCGTACTGATATCTTGTTTGGTTTATGTGAGATTATGAGCAAACTAGTACTAAAAAAAAAAAAAAAGTAAAACAAAATGAAAAAATTGGAAAAAACGCTTTTTACCTCCCAAGAAGACATGATTATGATGAAATTAGTTCATAAATTATTAAATTTGATGCAGCAGTTCGCTCATAATCTCACATAAACCAAACAAGATAGCAGTACTACCTCACTTTTTACTTTTATCTCCTAGTTTCCTGTTATTTAAATTAAACAGGCGGAGTTAATTATTTTAACATTATATTCTACTGTTAAAAAGTAAAAATCAATAATTACATAGGTATCCAATAATGTTTTATTTCCCAAAAAACGTGTTTTGAAATTCAGTTCTAATTATGTCTGCTATTCGCAGAATGCAACCAATAATACGTGTAGAACCACCTTAATATCCGATCTCCTCTCACCCCGATGAGGTCACGTTACCGAAGTTGTATTATATAACAAAATTTCATCTATTCCAAAATGCTTCTTGATCATTAACGATTATGTATTTTGTGTGAATGTATAATAATATCAGAATTTTTATAGATATACGTAAATGTATAGAGTTGTTCAAGTTGAATGTAAAATAAATTTGTAATAGTTTCAGTTACTACCTACTAGAAGGGGATCAGCCTCGCTTATACAAGAAAGTGCTTCGCCGCCCCGCGAACGTGAAAAAATTATTTTTAGGCGAGGGTCTGTACCAACTGAAACTTCTCGACCAGGTAAACAAATATTTTTATTGACTATGAACTCGTCATTACTTTACTCTTTATCATAGTTCGTATAGAAAAATACCGATAGTTTTGAACGTTTTCTTACTGTGAATTTAAACAATTTAATTTTTTTTTTTTTTTTCAAAAATTGTGTAAAAGTTATTATATAGTGAAAAAATTTGTATATTTTGGATCCATTAAAATCCAGTTTTAAAATGTCATATTCTGGTCATCTGCTAACCTTACATTCAGAACTTGATTTTTGTGGTATTTTTTACAGTTGAAAATTTCAAATGGCCAAAACCCCATGAAGGAATGAATCAAAATTGCTCAAAATTTTATCTTAGATACACCACTATGATACCTACCTATGTGCGAAAGAACAAAAAATCAAAAATTCGTGAAAAAATGGCAATAAAATGGTTGTGGAACGGAAATAGAGGGAGGTAGGGGTTCAAAACTTGGCGAAAAATTTTTCCTAGTCTAGGCACACCACTTGAGGGGTATAGGAGCCAAAAAGCGCTTGGGGCAAAAATCACCCCTTATTCGGGAATATCCTTTTTTATCGCATACTAAATTTCTCTATTTTCGGAAGTTAGGTGTTTGCAAACTAAGATTGGGTAACGTAAGAGGGTTGCATACTGATATCGTTGCCATGAATCTTGAACTTTTTTGAGTTTGCGATTAATTGGTGTTTCTCATTTCGATTGTTCAATCTTGCAATAATTGGTTGAGTTATACTTACTTTTTGACAGTATTCTATGTGATGTGTTGATATCTTAATCGTATAGTTTGACTCCCAATTTTTCGGCTACACTATTTACTAGGTCGCGGGTATTTTTCCTTTGCATCTTTGGTATGCCTAATATGATTATGATGTCTTGTCTAGTATACTGATTCATTTCTCTTAATTGCGTTTTGAGTTTTAAATTCTCCCCGTCAAGTTCTTTCATTTCTTTCTGGAGTCGTTCGTTTGTGACTTTTAGCTCTCTAACTTCTTGAGTAAAGTTAGTTATGTTAGTATCTGAATTGTTGACTATAGTTCCGATGTTTTTTACATCCTGGACAAGATCCTCAAATTTATCAAAAAATCTTGATCTATGAACTATTTATTCCAACACTACACTATCACTTCAACTATTTACGGGTTTCACGAGAAAACGAGATTGATTTAACCGCATGCATTGAGCAAGCAACAAACAACCTGTCGGTTACACACAGTAGGCCAAACTCCTATGTTATGATAACACAATAAAAACGTTATATAGATTTCTCGTATACACCCAACATATTTAAGGATCCATAATTGCGCATTCTCCCCTCTGACCTCATGTATTAAGGTGAATCGGGGAATATAGTGTACTTCGTATTCCAAATAATCATACGAGTTCAGAGTTCATATAAGTCGCATTTTGATTCATTTAAGCCTTTTCAAGTTTCTCTCAGATTTCGCTAATCCGCTATTTTGGATCCATTTTGAACCAAATTTAAGTAATCATACTTCGTAACTACTTGATTCGAGCACCCCAAGTGCAAAAATCTTTTTTCTAGTATAAATAAATTATGTAGTTGAACGATACTAGCAACAATAAATGGCATACCTAAACAAATTTATTCAATACTTCAAAGCGTTCATCAATGAAATGCAAAACCTAAAATTATACGTTCGTTGTCAAAAATACCCATACTGTATGTATCAAATTCATTTACCTTTTATCTAATTTTTTCGTTTGGGTGCTCAAATTAAGTAGTCACTCGGTATTCTGGTCACCAACTGACCTTATACACAACGTTTGATCTTTCTAGATTGATTTGGTGAGGGCTGGAGAAAGGGGAAATGGATCAAATTTTTATATTTTGATTTCGTATGAGAAAGTGAGTTATGGACATCAACATATTCAAAATTTCTGCTCCTTAAATGCATTTGGGAGGAGTTAAGGCAAAAAATGGCGTTTTGAGGAAATTTCTTGAATCTTCCATATCTTCTCACCAAATCAACTCTTTTTTTTGCTGTGGGGGTACCCATTGCACGCTACCACCAGCCTTACTAGATCCTAGTGACTTTTTCAAGATCCGGTGGTCGTGCTCCGCCTTTGGGCCCTACCTCCGTTGCGTAATCCTACCGTACTTCTAGCCGTTAGACTAGGTAGGCGTGTTCAGCATCAATTTGATACCTCGGCCATGGGCTTGGTGGGCATTCTACCTTCTCATCCAGGTACTAAATTCCCCAGAAAGTCTGGTGTCTCGATATGTCTGTCACACCGCTCGCTAGCGTTGTGCATAAGGAAAATGCGCGCTACCTCCCCACTCACATTACTCACGTAACCTGTAACCAGGACTCTCTCCAGCGCCGCAGAGGGATGGAATCCAATTATGCCCAGTGACCCACGACGCCTGTCACGAGCCTGGCACCAGGAGGAAGTGAAGAGGCTGCCCCTTCACCCCCAAGAGTCCTCACCACCACCCGGCCCCTCAATCCCCGGGTTTCAGACTCTTGGACCCAAGTACGACTAGCGTGACTAATCTTCTCATCCATCTGCATCCACATCGACATCTCTACGACGCTACTGTGCTTGTCTTTCTCGCTCCGCATCCTCTTTTCTCAGCATGACCACGTTTGCATACTCTTGTACTACCCTCCGCGCGACCAGTGACTGAAGCATTGTGGGGACAACTGAATCTGGTGTTAGCTCACTTAGCCCTATTCCAAGGGACGCTAGCATCTGTTCACGCTGGGGTGACCACACCGAACAACGAAGTAGAGTGTGTTCCGGATCATCGTTCTCCAGCCCACCGTGTGCACAGATTGGGCTGGGTGCTCTCTTGAGTCGAACAGAAAATCATTCAGACATGCCCGCTGAAAATCGTGGTGAGGTGGAAGTCCAGATCTTCTTTGCCCTTCTGACACTTGCCTTCAGGTCTTGGATTAGCGTCCCAGTCCATCTTTTGCGCGTTGACCCTTCAAGCCCTGTGCCCTTACGCCAACGTTTGGACCATACCTCCAAGACCCAGTCCCCCAGCTTGCGCTTCAGCTTTCTGATCTCTTGTTTGCTTCGTGGCTTCATCTTTATATATCTCTGGGTAGTCTCCCTCGACCTTATAACTATGCCAAAAGGCGGCGTTGCCGCCACGATATCAACCTAGAAAGTTTAAACTTTGTGTGTGGGGTTAATTAATAACCAGAATATTACCTCTTGAATTTGGCTCAAAATAGATACAAAATAGCGGATTATCAAAATTTGAGTGTAGCTTGAAAAGCCTCAAATTAATAAAAATGTGATTTATATGAGCTCATAATCATTAGGGTGAGAATTATACGACTATATCCCCAATTCACCTCCATATATGATGTGGGAGAGTAAAAGGTGAGGTTATCGGTCTCTAAATGTGTTGGTGATAGACGAGAGGTCGGTAATTTGTTTATTGTGATGTCTTATGATAAATGAGCCCAAGTGACTACCTTATTCTAATCCTGGCCTTACTACTGAACTTTGAAGAGAGTTGAAGCAAAAAACAGCTATTGGAGAGAAAATTGTTGCTAGATTTTTCATGAATATCCCATATCTCCTCGCCAAATCAACCTAGAAAGATCAAATTTTGTATGTAGAGTTTGTTAATGACCAGAATATGATCTCTTAAAATTGGGTCAAAATGTATCATCGGACATACCATACTTACCTCTTCTTATATCTTTGAGAAGAAACCTCCTCCCATTTGTGAAATCTGTCAACTGCCTCTCACCACCACACATATACTGCAGAAATGTAAGAAATATCTTCACACACGACTAGAAAAAACCTTCGAAGATTACCATAGAACTTCAATATCATAGTCTCTACCAAATGCTGTAAATACTATAACTTTTAAAGTGTAGATATTATGTCATAAATGACCGAGTTGTTTCGTGACAAGAAATAAATATTAAAAAAAAAAAAAAAAAAAAAAAAACTAATTGCTGTTAACGCCCTTATTCCAGAATTTAGATACCCTATGAATATCACATGGATATTCAAATCATGATTATTAATTGGATCAGTTCTCATGTATCGTGAATTTTTTAGAAGCAGTAAAAATTCTATTGCCAGGTCGTCTGGACCCCACTTGTTCTGTTCTGTGCTCGCTAGTTTCAGGCTTTACATTATTTCTCCCATTATTTAAATATTTTTCCATTACGCTTTTATACCTATTTTTTATGGTAAAGGGGAAACTTTTTCTGTTCGAAATGATATAATTGTAGTCAGTATCAAATTCATTTTTAGCATAAAAGTAAAAAATATTAAGCCTGTTTCCAGCCTCCAGTCTACTTTGAGAACAGTCGCTTACTCTATCATGCAACATCAAGCCCTTGTAGGAAAAACAACTCAAAGTAAGTTTCCCGGGATCTTCAAAGCTTTAAGATGTTTGTTCTTACCGTCATATGATACTTATAGAAACATGGGGACATCAGCATATCTATATTTCTGCTTTCTCAGAGAATTTAAGGGGTGTTAAAAGTGAAAACGACTTTCGGAGAGAAATGAAGAGAGGTCATAAATCATTCTAATTGTCTTTAAAGAAGGCAGTATAATTCCTGTGGTTAAGAACTGCAAGCTTATACATTCAGTTTCCTTGGTGGTTTTAAGAGGGGATTGGTGGGAAGGGATTTACCTTCAATATTAGATGTGAGTCAGCTCCAGCAATGTGTTATTCACGTATAAAATAGTTATCTACTTCATTTACATAGACGTGAGCTTTGAGTATTAATATAGTAATATGGAGAGATAAAAGTGTAGTTCCATCAGAGTTTTGATAGATAGCGCAGCGCCAACTATGAATTGTGCTCTTAGTGTGCACTTAGTGTACGGTACGGAGCAACATTTTACGTTGGAATGCGTTTTCAGGTTTGCCGCGTGACGTCAGAGATTAGTGGGGAAAGAAAGTGTTGAATGAGTACCAATGAGCACTTTCCGTTTCCGTCTGACCTCTAGTAAAGGGACGTTGGTGCACATCAAGTGCACAATTCGCATCTGATAAGCGCCCTCTATCAGGTCCGTTGATGCGTAATGCTAAGAGTATGGCTTTTATCTCTACATATTACTGTATGAATACTCGAAGGATGTGAGTATATGAAAACATAATATTAATAAGTAGAAAAAATGAATTCATGAATAGAATTTGATTTTTTCACCAACAGATACCTTAATAGAAATAACAAGACGTCGAAATTCTGACAGCGCTAGTAGTAAAAATAGTAGACGTTCCAGCCGTAATCGAAAATCGTTGAAAAGACGAAGCTCAGGTGGTCCGGATATTATGCTACCACATGAAAAATCAAATGTACCTCGACGAGGATCACTGCCTTGTGATGTGCTGCCAACATTTATTAAAAGTAAGCTGGTATAATACCCACCATACTAAATTACCTAAAATGTTTAGAATTAGTAGGACATACAGAGCTCGAAAGCTGATTAGGAGTTTACCTTCAAAATTCAAATTGTGAAACTTGATTTCTTAGGAATATGATAATATGAATGAAAATGAAGCTTAAATTAGAATTTAAAAAATAAATGACGTGAATGAAGCTGAAAAGGTTCATCTATAACATTTTAGAGTTGATACGATAACTGAACCTTCAGGAAAACTTTCTTGTTGCAGTACATGGCACGTTAATGAAAAAAGAAGTTGAAAGTTTCGAGGAATAATTTTTTTTTTTTTTTTGAAATAACATGATTTAGGGCGCTTTTACAAGCATGAACTAATTCATGATTTACATTCAAGTTACCTATCTGCAAGTTGACCAACAAGTCATGGTCAAATAAGTATTTGTGAGGTAGAAATCGGAGTGTCACACCTCGGGCCCGTTCATTGTTCGCGACCAACCATGTTTCTGGGAGTGAAACATAAATTGTTCATTCTCTCATTTATGTAACTTCATATTAATTTGTATCGATTTATTTTATTTTTTATGTTATAGAATGAATCAATGTTCGCTCGTTTATATATTCGTTTCGCAATCATATTTAGCATGTGCTGTGACGAGTTCTTCCACTAAACGTTTTATTTATAGCAAGATTTGTGACTGATAGTTCACTTCTTCTTCTTCTTCTTCTTCTTCAACCAAAAAAAACAACAACAAAATAATGCCAAAAAAAAGTGAAAAATATGTACGTATTCTGATAACTACAACGTGTTATTGCCTAAGCTGTCCGTATTCGTTCTTCAGATAAATTTTAAATGAGAGAACGTGATTTTCCTTATTATTAATATGTATACCTACATTTATTTATTGTGTGTATGTAATGCATATGCCTATTTGTACCTATATACATCACGTATGTACATTCAAGTCCAGAAATCTGCGTTCTTGATCGATAAATCTATCAACTTCTGTGACGGACGAACTCGACTCTCTTGGTCATAGAAAAGTGATAAATTAGAAAAAATCATGGAATAAAATTGCATAGAAAATAAGTCCAATAAAAATTTTTATTTAATCATATGCCTATTTGATTTATTGATCTTATATAGGTGCTATTCCACTTATTAACGTAGGTACCTACAGAAGCAAAAATTCGATAAAATGTCAACTCTCAACTTGTACCAAATTTCATTTTTTTGGCTTCACGTGTTATGTTTAATTAACGCTTAACAGGATTAACTACTCATAGAAATTTCCAAGTCGGTCATAAATGTTGTAAACTAATATGAAAAAACAAAACGAATTTGGCATTAATTAATATTGATTGCTAAAAACATTTCGCCTACTCACACGCATGTTGATGAAAAATAAGTTTCATATGTTTACTTTTGAACTTTGCAAATATAACTCTTTTTACTCTTAACTTTATTAGCGTGAGAATGTTTGATCAAATTATTTCCTCCAAATGTGAATTTTTTTTTTTCACAAAATTTCATGCAATCTTTTTTTCATGGCATAGTGTCAACTGTCAACATCCGAAAAAAATCGAATATTCATCTTTTGAAGTAAAATTCGTATCGATTATTTGAATTTAATCGTTGAGTTGAAATAAAATAAGTGTAGGGAAGGTGTAAAAGTTGAAATTAAATAGTTGAAACTAACAACATCATCTTTAATTATGAAAAAGAAAGATTATTACTTTTTTGTTCCTTGCGATTAATCAAGCTGACTTCACAGAATAAGTCAATTCTGCAGTTCTTTATGTAATACTGGTATTTCATGCGAAAATGGCTCTGAACTATTTGTCAGCTTTTAAAGTGGATGTCAGCAAGATAAAGATCATTACATTGCCTCGTGTCGTGACATAGGTAGGTACTAGGTACCTAATGCAAGACCAGATGAAATATTCAACAAAAAAAACAATAGTGTGTAGATATTTATGCTTGGAAAGTTGGAACAGCGCTATTTAAACTAAAGATGGACAGCCATTTAATTTAAAGCCATGAATTACTTAAATTATCGAACGCGAGGTGCGTAATATTAAAAAAAATGAGATGGCAACTTTTGGTGAAGTATCTAAAATGGTAAGTTTAGTGAATTTTTCAATTGTTTATTTTTCCAAATAGATATGAAAACAGACAACTTTTTGTGCATAAATTCCATTAATGTGCCTAATACAAGGAAACTAATAATGTTCTTCATTACATAATTTAAGAACCACCAAAATCTTCCCATGGGCCATGGTCTTTGAGTTAACACAGAAAAAAAAACACTTATAAAACCTCTTTTGAATTTTAATCCCCTTTTTTCAAATTTTTACCAGATATTTTGGAAAGGCTAATACAATCCAATCATAGTATGGAGTTGGAATAAAACAAAAATTATACAATTTTACTTTTCAAAAATACTTGAAATGAACACTGAATTTGATGAAGTAAATATAACAGAACAAAATATAAAATGACTGAAATACTTAAATTATATTTATATTATTGTTCATGACTTGTGCAATAAATTGACGAATTAGAAATTGAAAACTGCGTAAGAAAAACGTGTATTATGAATGAAAAAAGTGTTACACTTTGTAACAACGTATTAGTTTGTAAACATAAAAAAAAAAAAACTGGAAGATACTAGAGTATCTTAACAGCGGACTTTACTAATTAGTAATTGTACTGTTTTAAAGAATGTTATTAGAATAATTTATTTTTTTAACAGAATAAAAACTTTTTATAAAATTTAAATGTTCTACCAACTCCACTTGAAGTACTTTATTGAGATGTGTTGCAAATTTTTTTTGTGAGATAATATGGCGTTATTGAATCAAGTGTGCGAATTCTGTCCTCAATCATGTATCCCTACTTTACATTAAATATTTTTCAAAATTTCCCTAATTGAGATCCTTCAGCGAAAGAGTCGGTACCTGGTGGTAAAACGATGAACTACTGAAAACGGGGATTTCAATAATTGATAAAGTATCATTATTGGCAATGAATTAATAATTGTGGTACTGAATTGAATTGTTTTGAATAGAATTAATTGTTTTTTGTTCAATGGTAAAGATAAATTGAATTCCAGTGTTATTGTTACGAAATAAATGATTATTTTTCATGCACTTAGCAATGATTCGTGATACAATTATCGCGAATGTAATAAATACCATGCGAAAGAATCTCATTTATAAATCAAAATGATAGATAAGTATTAAATTAGCCAAACCCAATTCATTCATTTCATTTATTCGATTTATTTTCAAATAATTTAAACCAGAGACTGGAAGCCGAAAGATAAAGCTGGGCTTTTGGCTTTAGCTAGTGATAGAAATTATAAAGCTGGAGCTTTTAGCTTTTGGCTTTTGAAATTATATGGCTGATTGGGCTAGCTTTTGGCTAGCTTTTGGCTGGAGGAAAATACGGCTTTTTTTGGCTTTCAGCTTTCGGCTTTCCACTTTTATCCACCTAAGCACGTCTAATTGCAGTTGGAGGGAAAAAATATAGAAAAATCTCACTAGAAAAATCAATCTTTTTTGGATTTTAACTCGAGAAAATTGAATGTAATTTGATAATTTTATTTTGGCATGACAGCATGACGCGAATAGAATTTTACGTTTTTACTATGTTTTTACTTTTTAGTTTTTTTACTGGACTTTAATTTTTGAAAAAAGCTGTTAGAAAGCCAAAAAAATAAAGCTTTTGGCTAGCTTTTGGCTGCTGAATTATAAAGCTGAGCTAGCTTTCAGCTTTCCAAAAGCCTCAAAAATGACCGGCTTTCGGCTTTTCGGCTTTCAGCTTTCGGCTGGCTTCCGGTCTCTGATTTAAACATTTCACTGTGTGAGTCCACATACTCCACAACTGGCAGCAAAAATTCCCCGTTTTCAGAACTGATAATACCATTTACATATAAACACGACACTAGCGTGCCACTGCTCTGAAGGGTCCCAATTACTGCAAAGTTGCTAGGGCATATTTCCAAACTGTACCCCTAACTGGCCACTTACATTGATGTTGGCCACTTACACTACTAGCGCGCTCTAGCGCGCTATCCGCTTACGTGACTTCGTGTTGTAACATAAGTAATCTTAATACAATCATATTATTTTTGAATAAAAAATAATAAAAAAAAAACTCGAGGAAAGGAATGTAGTTTTTAGGAATTTCTTATGGTATGATTTTTTTATAAAAAAATCTCTTGAGGTAAGGAATGTAAGAAAAAGATAAGTTGAGGTGAGGAATGTAGCTTTTAGGTATGTATTGTGGTAAGATTTTTCTATTGTTGGGATTGGATGAAGAATCCCACAAACCTTGGAACCTTTTAAATCACTTACCGAACCAACACTATTTATATTACTAAAAAGGTTGTAATATTAATTAGAAATAATAATAACAAGGTTTAATGAAAAGCTTGAGCCAAAATATTTATTGTCCGAAAGGAAACAAGATCTGAACTGAACTGTAACTCCACTGTAACTCCGAGGAGTACATAAAAACTGGAGAGATCTTATAATAAAGTAACGATCCCGAAAAAACCTGGACTGCGCTAGGGAAAAAGCAGGACCGTTGTACAGTGCGGTAATTACGGTAAATCTAGTATGGTAAATCTAATAAGGTAAATTTCTTGTGTTACCTAAACACGTATTCCAACATTCCCCCAAAATTTTTAACACAAGCAATTTACCGTTCTCAAAATATATATATGTATACTTATAGGATTGTCTCTCTCTCCATGCACACGCTTCACTCTCTCTCAATCTTCAGTGTACAAATCAATAATGTTATATCAAAATCTAAGAAGACTCAAAGAAACAAAATAAACAAACAGTTAAACATACACAAATACAAAAATACAAAAATACAAAAATGCAAAAAATGCAAAAATACAAAAATGCAAAAATGCAAAAACGGAAATACATTATTCTAATACAACAATATTATTTTCTATCGCGAAGTTTCAATTATTTTCTGGTTGCTCAGGCTCTCGCAAAATGTTTTCCTCCTCTTCTTCAGGCATTTCGTCTGCTATGCCCTCATCAACGTCCATCGCCATCTGAATCGGACGAAACTCTACGTCGGGATTTATGTGAGGCGGTGGAGTCGGCTGCAGTATCTCGAATTCCTCTCGCGTTAAGTCTGGAATTTTAGGTTTTCCCTTTTTATCTCGTTTGTGGAAAGGTTCTTCAATTTTCTCGATCAGTCGCCTCAATTTAATAATCAGAGCTTTCGCCTCGTGAGTGTATCCATGTCCTTTGTAAGGCTTATATCCTGTCAAACAATACAGAATTAATAACTTTATAATTTTAGTAATTTTTCTCTCAAATAAACGAAGCTCGCTTTAGGTAAAGGTTTAGTTAGTATATCCGCCAGCTGATTTTTGGAGTCAATCCAACAAATTTTAATTTTCTTATTCAAATGACATTCCAAAATATAATGTAATTTAATTTCGGTCAAATGTTTTAATTTTGGTGAGCCAGATTTACTGGCACTTTCAATAGCTGAAGTATTGTCTCCAAAAATAGTCGCCGGCAGTAACGTTAGGTTAATCGCTCGCCGAGTCATGGCATTTACTGCCATCAATTCCATCGTTGCCGTATTCATCGAATTATATTCCGCTTCGCAGGTTGAACAAGCGACGGTATTTTGACGTCTGCTGATCCAAGCTACCGTGTCTCCAAAAAGCTGAATTACTATCCCTGTGGTCGATCGTTTGGTTTCCTCGCAATCTCCAAAACTTGCATCTGCGAACGCTACTAAATTATTGCTTTTACCTGTGTATTCCAACCCTGCACCTGTGGTTCCTCGCAAGTATCTGAAAATCCGCTTTACTTCCAGCCAGTCCATCTTATCCGGGTTACATTGTCTCCTGCTCAACAAATTTACTGCAAATGCGATATCCGGCCGAGTACTGTTGGCTAAATAAAGTAAACTCCCTATTGCCTCTCGATACGGAAATATATGATTTTCTTCTCGTTTTTCTCTCGCTTTTTCTCTCTCAGATTTTTGTTTAGCCGCCCCTCTCGTCATCATAGGCGTTTCTTGTGGAAAAGCATTTTCCATGCGAAATTTTCTTAACATACTCTCACAATACAGTTTTTGATGTAAAAATAATTTTCCGTTCGCTCTATCTCTCTCCACTTCTATTCCTAGATATTTCTTTGGCTCTCCTAAGTTCGAAACTTCGATTTTCTTTTGTAATTTCCCTATAATTGATATTATTTTATTTTCGCAATTTCCAGCTATCAAAATATCATCAACATATAGAATTAAAAACGCTTTAAAACCTTCCTCATTTATGTAAAACAAGCATGGATCGTTTATTTCATGTTTAAAACCTAATTCGGTCGCAATTACAGTGAACTTTTTATTCCATTGATTCGGACTTTGCTTTAGGCCATACAATGCCTTTTTCAACTTGCATACTTTATGTTCTCTCTCCCAATCTGTCGCACTGAGTCCTTCGGGTATTTCCATGTAAATCTCTCCCTCCACGTCTCCATGTAGGAATGCAGTTTTTACATCTAACTGAAAAACGGTAAAGTTTAATTTGTTTATTATTGCAAAACTCGTTCGCACAGTCGTGAGCCTAGAGACTGGTGCGTAGATATCACACAGTTCATACTCTTTCCTATCCTTGAAGCCACGTATAACTAGCCTAGCCTTGTATCTAATACTTCCATCACTCTCTCGTTTCTGTTTAAAAATCATCCGCGAGTCTAAAATATTTGGTTTGATACCTTCTCTCACCTTAGGTCGAGGTACGATTTCCCACACCTCATTTTTAATCATCGCTTCGATTTCTTCATCTATCGCTCGCTTCCAATTCACTTTATCCTTTGATCGCATCGCCTCCGCATACGAAGTTGGATCTTCCTGTATTTTCGTTAATAGCAAATAGTATTCCTCATCCCAGTTTCCTTCTTCACTGCTATCTTCTTTAATGCTTTTCCGCATCGCGTTTAGTGCTGTTGCGAATTCGGATTCGATTTCCTCGCATTGAATAGTATCAATATCAAATTCTTCAGAGTTCTCACTCGGATCGTTCGCCACCACTTCATGCTCTTTTCCCTCATTCGTTTCTGGTCGCACACTCTCGTCCTTATCATCAATGTTTAATTCACTTTCATTTGTTTGTTCAAACGAGGCAAACCACTCTTTCTCTGACGCTATTTTAGTACCTGAAATTTCGCTCTCTTCGATCAATTTATCGATGTCGGCGTAGGTTTTATCCTCGATGAATCTTACATGCTTTGTTCTGACAATCTTTTTCGATTTGGGTAGTAAAATTCTATAGCCTGTCTCAGTATAACCTACCATCACTCCTATTACCGCTCGTTTTTCTAATTTAAGAAAGTGATTTTTATTTCGTAGCATATAACATAAACAACCAAATCGTCTCAGTTTTTCCATTCGAAAATTACAATCAGGTAGAAATCTACAAATGGGCAGTTCAAAATTTATTCCTTTGTGCGGGGATCTGTTGTATACATGTATTGCGGCTCCTAAGGCCAAATCCCAGTGACATTTCGGTACTCCGGAATCAAATATCATGGCCCTAACTCTCTCTTGGATAGTTTGATTAAATCGTTCAGCTAAGCCATTATGTTCAGGTGTATATGGTTCAGTGAACTGCATCTCGCATTTCTCTCTCTCGCTCACCTGTTTCATTATACCACCTGTATACTCTGTCCCATTGTCACATCTTATCTTTCGAATTCGTATCTCGTCGCCTAGATGTGCTCTCAAATTTTGTAAATATAAGTCGAAACACTCTCCTACCTCATTTTTCTTATTCATCACATAAGCCGTCGCAAAACGAGAATAATCATCAATAAAAGTGACAAACCAACGGTATTTTGAACCATAGGTTGGCGGGTCAATGGGACCCATTACATCGGAATGTATTAATTCCAAAGATTCAGTCGCACGCGTTCTGGTCTCGTTGAATGGCAGCTTTTTCATTTTTGCCATTGCACACGTTTCGCAGTCTAGTATGTCTTCTCCGAAAACAATCTTATTTAGTGATGGTATTGTTTTCTGTAACTGTCTCAGATAGTTTAAGGATAAGTGACCCAATCGCACATGCCACAGATATCCTAAATTCTCTCTCATCTTGTGTTTTGGAATTTTTCCCACACTCGAAATATCTAAGTCGTCACTATCGTCTATGTCTACTAGTTCGCCTATATCGATTTCCAAGCTGTATGGAAATTCATCAATCTCTCGTCTCGTAAGGTTTTTCTCCATATTTTGTGTTTCCTCTATTCCTTTCTCCAATTGTTTCTTTTCGCCTGTCGTCAGTGTTGTACTCTCATTTCTCTCTATCTGAATTTCTGTCGCTCTTTCCGATTCAGTATCCTTCGGACTGTTATTGTCCAAGACAGTTTCGTTCAGTTTGGACACCTTTTCTGGCGGGCTGTCGCTTCCTTTCTGCGCTGTGTTATTTTCGTCTCTCTCTTCGGTGATTTCTGTCGCGTCTCTCTTTCTCGAATAATTATGTTCTAATGAGCATTCGTTCACATTTCCCACTAAGGCTTTATCGCACTCGCTGTCGCGCTCAATTTGAATTTCGATAAACCAAAAGGGGTCATGGTATTTTCCCTTAAACTCGATTTTATTCGTTTCGCGACACACGAACATAATTTCTTTATCAGTTAGCAGTACATTATATCCACTCATTACAAATTTCCTTATCGACAACAAGTTTTCCGACAGATCGGCTGTCACTAGAACATTTTCTAAGCTGATTTGTTTACCGAAACCATCGCAAACTTTTCCTATCAAATCTCCTCGCCACTTAACTTGTATATTAAACCGGTCATTTTTATTTGCTCCCGCAATTTCACTCACACTCTCTCTCGGGTTTTTAATTACAAATACATCTTTGCACATGTGTTCAGTCGCTCCGGTGTCACAAATAAAATTTATAATTAAATTCTTACCTTCTGTAATCATATATCTCTGCTCGTCAGTAATCTCCGGTAAGCCTATCTCCAGCTCGTCAGGGGACATCTCTCCTTCTATACCGTCATCAAGTTGTTCTAACTGCTTTTGGAAATCGGTGACAAAGGCTGTTGCCTCCGCCAGCTGATCGGTAACTGCAGAGGGAAGCACCCGTGTTGGCGGTTGATACTCGAAAGCTGGCAGGGAGTCATCGGGCTCCCACACCTCGCTCGTCTCCGGTAAATCTATGCGTTGAGCTTGTCCTTGAGCAAAGAAGTCTGCCAGTTCCTGTCGCCTTTTTCTTTCCGCCTCCTCTCGCATCTGACGTATTTCTCTCGCTGACGGTAGGCCGGAGGTGGACGGAATCGGCTCCGGTTCAACACCATCTCTCGCGGAGTCTCTCGTTTCACAATTCCTTGCGCTCGTTCCAACGGCAGCTGTCGCATTCGAGTTTTTCGTAAAACCTAGAAAAGCACAAGCATCGTTATCATTATCTTCACATTCTGTGTCCCAATCCATCTCTCTCTCTCTCTCGTCTGTCACCAAGTTTGCCAGCGCTGTTTCGGGTTTTACTCCGGTAAACACTCGTTTCGGTTTTCCCCTCGCAAAATTTCTTTTTGTAGCCACTCCTTCGTTCGACTGTCGCTGACCTCTAGGTTTCGAGTATTGTTTCGGCCTGTAGTGCTTAAAAGTATTATACATTTTACCGACATTATTATTATTATGGTTATTACCTCTCGCAGAATTCGGTATACTACGCTCTTTGTTCAAGCGTCCTTTAGTGCCCCGGAACTGTCTAGGTCGATAGGGAAATCTATGTCCTACAGCACCTCGGTTAACACCCTCACGAATTCTTTGTTTTAGCGCTTGAGCATCTTCAATACCCAAGATCGGACACTCCTCAGAAATATGCGTTCCGAAACGATGACAGTTGTAACACTTTATTCTTCCCTGGTGAGGACACTCGTAGCTTATATGTCCGAAGTCACCGCAGGAGTAACATCGGGTTTTTGCTGACTCCGTCTCTCGCTGTTGCATCTCTCGCCGGTGTATCTCTCGCCGATCGCTCGCAGTTCGTCCGGTACCTCTCATACGGGAAAAGTAAGCTCGAGCTGGCTGAGATGTACTATTTGAATTTGCAGCTTCCTCCTGTAACAAAATCGATTTAAAGTCAATATATGTCAAATCTTTAGCATTGCCCATAGTCACCATTCGCAATCGAACCGACGGGTACACTGATACGGTTGCATTAATCGCTTGATCTAAGATTTCATCCATAGACAATGGTTTGCCTATAAAGTCGAAAGTATTGATAACGTCATCAAATCTCTGTATAAAATGGAAGACTCTCTCACCTTTTCCCAGTCGCAAATCATGGAACTTTTTACGTAGAGCGGCGGTATTTAGGTTCATTTCTGCCTTCTTAAAATCACAGACCGCCTTAATCATTTCATAGGGTTTTTCTATTTTTAGCACTTGAGCCTGGTATCTCTCGTCCAACCTTGCAAAAATCAAATCCCTCGCAGACTGCTCAATGCTCTCATCCCTCGCACTTACTGCTACCGATTCCTTGGTAAAATTTGGAAACCCTTTCGCTCGCAACTCTCCTTGTATCTGATCCATCCAAAGGTCTAACCGTCCATTTCCCGTCAATTTATATTCTCGTCGCACGCTGTCTTTCGTTAGGGAATTTAATAATTTATTTAAATTTAACTCTCTCTCATCTACCGGTGCATTTACTTCCGAAGGTGTTCCATCTCGTATCCTCTCGCTTGGGTTATCTGTCGCACTTTCTTTTTCGCAATTTACCTGTTCAATTTTTCGTCGTAATTCCTGATTCTCCCGTCGCAACCTCTCAATTTCCGACTCTTCGTCGTCCACCGGCCTGTCATTGACCCTCCAGCTTCCACGTCGCATGTTACCTGTAAATTTTCAACATTAGAATTAATATTAAAAGAATAATTTCGATAATCTCTCATCGCTCGCGTAAGTATGTGCATATAGTGTAAGCGTTATTTAGCCAGAGCAAAGCCAAGCATAAATAAGACTTATATTCGCGTCGCATATATATTGGGATTTTAATGATTTAGCATTAATGAGGGAATCCGCGGCTCTCAACTTTTAATATTTTTAAAGGAGTGTTGATTTCCGCGAAGACTCAGATGTACCCAATCCGTGGAACACACACGCGACCAGATCACCTGCTTCCCACCAAAGTTCCTGATGCCAACGGGACACACGTTCGACACCATTTCCTCTGGGAGAACCTCAAATAATCGTATATGATTCGGTTACCCAATATAATTCTCTCATTAAACTCTCACTCGCGAAGAGAAAACCAACATAAACTGTCATCACCTCTCATATCAATTTTCATTTACTCAATTGTTCAAAATTCGTGAAATTATTCTAAATAAAATTTTGAAAAGAAAGAGAACTCCTTTTGGTTATCACTCTCTGATTCTGTCACCAGTTTTCTTCTTCGACTCATTTGTCCTCGTTGGTGTCGCATATCGTCTCCGTTTCTGGTATAAAATATTCACCATAATTTTTAATTAACTCTCTCAATCCAACGCTAGGAGAAATGCACGTGTCTAGACACCAGCATGTTGTCATGCTCGCAAACTGTCACTGGAGACTCCACATCGCAACCGAATCCGATTATTCTGCTAAATACTACGCGTAATTAAAACGAAGAATTAATTTACAATAGGTATCACTCGCCAACATCACTCATCTCTCACAGAATCCATCACCATGCACAGTACTTTATTTTGTTTTCACTCACATTGCTTATGTTTTTCAAAAAGTATCAAAACACTAACCTGATACGTAAATTATCAATTTATCGCACGTATTTTACTAATCAATCAAACAATCGCACTTATTCCAATGTTGAAAATTTACTTTGAAAAGGTGAGCTTATTAATTACCAGTAAAATTACAAAAACCGTTGCATAAGAAAAGTACCTCCACTTCAAAAGTTTTAAGCTACGTATTTTCATACCATCAACATGTGTTGGCGGATGAATACATACATGTTGATTGACCAATGACAAGCAAGCCGTTATTATGTAAAAATGAACTGCGTAAAAGCTCCGCCATCTTGCGCATCAAATCACAATAGAAGCGATAAATAAAATTATTACATTACTTACAGTTGTTGTCCGATTAAAATTTTCAATTAACCACATCATACGTATCATCGGAAAAATCACCATTCGAAACACTTACGTATTTATTTTCAACACCAACGGAAAGCACCAATTGCACCACATTAACACATTTACGTATTTTCGAAATTTCGACTCTCGCAAATTTAAGTATTGATCACTCGCATCAAAATTTCATTGAACTCATTAAACCCTCGCTCATTAGGTCGCTCGTCTGTCGCAAAATATCATTACACTTATTCGAATTAGCCGTAGCCACGTTTTACTGAATATCGAACTACGCTACTCGCTACCATGTTGGGATTTGAGGAAGAATCCCACAAACCTTGGAACCTTTTAAATCACTTACCGAACCAACACTATTTATATTACTAAAAAGGTTGTAATATTAATTAGAAATAATAATAACAAGGTTTAATGAAAAGCTTGAGCCAAAATATTTATTGTCCGAAAGGAAACAAGATCTGAACTGAACTGTAACTCCACTGTAACTCCGAGGAGTACATAAAAACTGGAGAGATCTTATAATAAAGTAACGATCCCGAAAAAACCTGGACTGCGCTAGGGAAAAAGCAGGACCGTTGTACAGTGCGGTAATTACGGTAAATCTAGTATGGTAAATCTAATAAGGTAAATTTCTTGTGTTACCTAAACACGTATTCCAACATCTATAAAAAAAAGATCTCTTGAGGTAAGGAATGTATAAAAAGGATGAATGCATTGAGGTAAGGACTTAGCAAGAAAAAAAAAAAGTAAAATTAAAATTTCCACTGATATCAGATTCGAACCACGTCTGCGCTCTTACACGTCGCTTAAACCACTTTGCCACGGCGGTCGGTTGGCCGAATCGCGTTGGAAAGAATATTCAAACGCACAAAGTACTCAATCTACACACGAATATTGTTATCAGCTCATATAATTTGACCTCGGCCAGTTGGGGGGTACAGTTTGGAAATATGCGTTGCTAGGAGATACGTTTATGCTCGACTTCGCTTATTTGTGTGGCGCAATGTGGTATTTTGGTGAAAACGCATTCTGCATGCTCAGAATGTTTTCTATTTTCGCCTTCGTAAAAAATGTCAATATCACACACATGCCTGTTCCTTTGCACTTCAGTAAGAATTTGAAAATAATTATGTATGCATAATAATTTTGTAAAATGATCCTAGTCTTGTAAGACTTGTTGGAAATCCAAGTTCAACATCATTCAGATGGTTTTATTATTTGTGTTTAATTACCATTCTAGCATGCCAGTTGAGAAGATAAACGACAAATTAATACTTCTGCGAATTTAATTTGAACATAGTCCTCGTTTCTACTCGCTGACAGTACTACCAAACTTGACCTGTTATACGAAGAAGTAAACATTTGTCTTTGGTCATAAAACTGCTTGCAGTTCGCAGTTAAGTAGTTTTATTCGCTCAGTGATGATTTTTTTTTTTTAGTTTCATTTTGGTCAGCTTTAGCGCATAGAAGTTCATTGAAGTTGTGTTTGTGAAGTTCATCTCCATGAGGAATTCGTGAAATTTGCGGTGAGTTGAAGCATTATAATA
>VFXL01000285.1:11852-40001 GCA_009761765.1 Phenacoccus solenopsis | reverse complement strand
AACTAATTACACAAGTATAACAGAACCATATTTTGTGTAGCTGTTAGTAAGATAAAAGAACTGGATAGTTTTTGAAAGCAAAGTACAACCTCTCAATTTTTTCAAATTGCACATCTGCTAGATATGCTTCATTGCTCACATCTTGGGCTAGGATTGTAAACCACGTTACACTGTTCATTTTCTCGGTGCCAGTAAACCAGTGTACGGCACTATTAATTAATATAAACCAACAAGCGATTAGTACAGTACTGATAATAGTGCCATGGAGCAAGATCAACAGATGTTCGGTGCAATAGCAGTATTGCGATATCCGAAAAGCCTTTTATAGATTAGGTATTGTACGCATGTTTGATTAAAATACCTAGATGGTTAACTGGTGCAGTATATTATTTAGAGCAGTTATGTGTTTGTGGTGAAGCTTTCCTTTCCACAGTTTTAAAATCTTTAAAAATTTTTTGGAATTTCTTCATTAAAATTTGAGCGCATCTTCAAGAGCAAGAATTTCATTCATTCACTTCACTTAATAACTCCCTCCAACAGCTGTTCCCTAATGAAAATGACTCAGTAGAGTTCTTCAAATCTTAGCGTGTCAGTCCATTTGTAATAATCTGGAAAATGTTCAACTTTTGGGTATATATATTTTTTAATAATTACAACTTGTTTAAAGAAAATGTTCAAATTCAAAAATTTCAAGCATGTTTTCGTCAAAACCTTTTTTTAGTCGTATTCGCCGTCACAATTATCGAAAATCACTAACACATGCAAAAATATGCACTATAAAATTTCACAATTCGTCTTAGCAACAGTAACTTGAAAATGAAGGATAGGTTACAGCAGGAAAAAATATGGAATGTTATGAAAAAAAATTTGCCCGCATTATAACACATTATCGCTTTAATATTGCTGAAGTTATCTTAATGTTGCTACAATGATCTATTCATTTCATATCTGCTGAGGATTGAAAGGCAAAGTTGAATCATTGTTCCATAACGTAATAAATATAAAATTATCTGACTACTTAAGTAGATGGTTCAATGATCAATTCTAAATATTTTCGGTAAAACTGCTGCGATACATGATATTATAAATCCTGATTGGATCCAGACATAAAAATTTCATACCTGCCGTTGAGCTTCAGCATGTTGATCAACCGAATGATAGATCTTTTTTTAAAACGGAATTGCAAATTCACTTTCGGGATCCAATCAGGATTTGTGATATCATCTGTTGCGCAGCAGGTTTACCATAAATATTTGGAAATGATCATTAAAACATCTGCTCAATTAGTCCAAATAATTTTAAATTATTTTTATTACATTACAAAGCAACTTGGTCTTTCAATACTTACCTCGTTACCAGATATGAAATTGATAGAACAAATTCTTCGTGAAGACAGAGTTAATTTTAAAATCTTTTTTTTTCAAAACTTGATACAATAGTTCTCTCCTGTGTAGCTGCAATTTTCTCTGCTCAGTATTCGAACTATACAATTTTGGAAAGGTGAAAAAAGCAATGTTTGTTCTTTTATTACTCTCATTTGAACATCCATACCCAGCAAAATTACATACCATCTTGAACTTATTACTTCATTTCGTGGTGTTTTTCTCAAAAATAACGCAAGTAAATGATTTGAAATCATAACATATTGTTTTAGAGGCTTTGTTTAAGGGCATTTAGCATTTATTTTTCCAATTTTTTCATACTGATTACATGATAGAGTCAGGGTGCGCGAAAGTAGGTAAGAATGAGTGAGATGAGTGACTTATTCTCAGTATACATAGGAAGATCTCTTCTCTCCTGGATTTGCCTATTGAAGTGTGCTAAAGAAATGCATCTGCTTTAACGTATCTTAGTTTGTTAGATGTAGGGGTATATGACCAGATGCTAGATCATTTTGCTGAAATTTCATGTTTGATCATGGTTTGCAAGTCTAGGATTAGTGCTAGGACACAGTGATCGCTCAAGCCCTTTCAGCGCCCTAGTGCAAACGTTTTCCAAGTGTCTTCGCCAGTTCTTTCAGCCCCCCCCCCATCTCCCTCTTGGTAATTTTCGAATAATACAGAAAATTGGAAATAAAATACTAGTAGTATCAGGGCAGGTCAAGGACACCAGGACAATTCATTAAAAAATACCCTAAATAACTACTAAAATCACAATTCTAAAATTTTAAAAAAATCCTAAGCAGAAATATTCTTTATTTTTCCTGGAAAAACGCTTATTTCCATCATTTTTCTTACTTTTTAATTACTATTTTATAGGGTCACATGCATTCAGTCAATATAATAATTTTTTAAATTGAATATTTACCTATTTTCTCAGACAAAAACCACCAATCAATAACTAAGCATTTCTAGCAAGGTAGGTATACAGTAGAATTTATTGAATTTAATTTTACCAATTTTTAGTCTTTTTAAGAGAAAATTCATTCATTTTTGGCGACACCTATTTTTCATTGAATGTCTCTTAATTAGACTTATATTTTCAGACGTTGGCACTTCCGACCGCATTCTTTATTCATCAACTTCATTAATTCGGTGATGATTTTAGAACTGTAATCAGTGGGTTCTCTCATTTTATCCTTTGTTCATTTAGAACGTGGTCAGAATTTCCGGCCATGTTTTTTATTCATCGGTTTTGTGATGATTTTCAAGGGATACCTCCTTATGAAATGAGAAAAAATCTTATTAAAAAATTTATTCTATGTAAATAGAGGTCTACAAAGATTCTTCAGTTGATGAAGATGAATTTGATTTTCAAAATATTTTACCATATTTCAAAGATCCTATTGCTAGACTAAGATCAAAATATGAAACTTTAATGGATCCTTTATCAGATAAAATTCAATATTTATCTGAAGATAAAAGAAAAAAATATACTAAATTTATGTTAAATGTTATTGCTCATTTAAATATACCAGAAAATGATTTAAATTCAGATGTTGAAATAAATTATGTAAGAAATTAATATTTTTGTTGAAATAAATTATAATATTTTTTAATTTTATCTCTCAGATTCCTCTTCTTTTAAAAATTTCAAACCATTTTTATAACTACTGCGCGCGAAACAATGAGGTCACTGTGTGATAGCTACGAGCGGCGATTACATAAACATCCAAACACCAGAGCCATTGAGCTTTTGGATAGCTCATCGGATACGCACCGTTTCAAAAGGTCTCGTCTCTTGTTTTAAATAAAATCGTTGGCTAACAGCAATAGTGAGGTATGTCCAAAAAATTCGATTTTGAGATTTTGATTGATCTGGATGGTGCACATTTCGTTCTTTCTGATAAGCTGACCAATTCTTATCTATTTCCATCCAAAAATTTTAAAAATCATTGGAAAAGAAGATGATATGTCCAAACCTCATATATTTTGTTCAGCAAAACTGAGGTATGTCCCTTCATGAACTGCCAAAGTGTAGTATGTCCATTTAGATTAATTTTTTCAATATTAATGTTTCTCTTTCCTTCACTTTTTGAAGCACCATGATTATCGTAATAAATAATTATAGGGAATTTTATTCAGGATAATTTTTATAATATTCCCTTTCCTGGTAAATGAAAAGGTTCGAAGTTATTTACGAAAAGCTAGATTGAAGACACCCTACCCATTATAAGCATTAATGACCTATGTGCAATTAATTTTATTGCTTTATAACATAACCATATTCATTTATCAACCTAAAAAAGATTTTAATTTTGTCAGCCCACTAAAATTGAAATATATGTCACAAAGCTGGTATCATGAAAATGAATTATCATGTTCAAGTTCAAAATGTACACCAATGTTTATTGTACATACATCAAATAAAACTGTTAGGCACTAAGTTTACATAATTAAACACTAATTTTAAATGTTAAGCTTCACAAAATAGATCGCAAAAATTATATTATTATAATAATAAATGAAAAAAAAAAGTGAGTTGTTCCTAAGTTTAATTCCTTCACTATATAGATCGCAAGAAGTAATTAAATTATACTTATATTATAATAAAAATTGGGTAAAAAACATATTAAGCTGTACTTAAACAAATTGAGTTAATCCACTTCAAATTCAAATACTTCTACATCCTCGAAGTCTTCATCGCTGCTATCATCTCGAATATTTTTACTCGATTGTATATCATAATAAAATTGCTTGTTTGCGTGCGGAATAATTTCTTTTTTTACGATATCCATTAGATCTTTTTTTTTAGCTATAGAAATAGGTTGTTTCCCGGTATATAATTTTGTAACTTGATTTTTTTTAAGAGCTGAAACCGGAATTATTGGAATGGGAGTTGACGATGTCTTACATTTACGAGTTACCTTTCTTCCTGGCCGTGTTTGAAAATTCAGGCGTTTGTATTCACCGTCGTAATTATATTTAAAAAGCACTTCGTCTGAAGCTTTTTCGAAACGCATGATTTTAATTTTTAACCATTGTATAGCTTCGCCTTCATCAATATCTTTAGTATGATTGATCACAATTTTAGATGAAAGTGTTTTCCAATCAAAAAATTCGTCGTAGGTCATTTGCTTCATACGGTACGGCTCTGGCTCATTTCTAGCTGATTCAAATATTATCCTCAAATCTGATGGCACAAAAAGTCGATGATTCTTCTTCCTTCTCTCTATGAGAGAGTGCATAGAATCACACTCTAACATAGTATGACCACATTCCAAATATTTCAAAGTGATATTTTTCAAATTAGGAATCGTATTTATACAATAAATCAAAGTTGACATCAAATACTGGTTACGATTCTGGCTTAAACATGTATTTAACCATGTTACAACTTCAGTAACTGTACTTGGAAGTGATTCAAGGTAGGAATAAAGGCAGGATGCGATTTCGTTGCATCCTTTACTACCATTTAATTCATCCCAGTAATAGCAAAAACCTTGTGCATTCTTGTTATAAATTGTGAAATTATACACCGGAAGCTTTCTCTTGTAATACAGTTCAGCATTTGTAGCCTGTGGGAGACTTATGATAGCTTGCAAGTCAAATGTTATAGTCATGCATTCTGGTGAAGTAGAATCCATATCTTCTTTCTTGAGTTGTAAAGATCTACTTTCTCGCTCTTTATGTTCGGTATACTCGGCCAACTGCTCATCAGTATAGCTTCCTGAATTAGTTTCATAATGAAGGCATCTACTGCACCTATCTTTCTTGGGTTTGTGGAAATCTAGACGTGGTCGATGTGCATTAAATATATCTCGAAAACCTTGAAACTCACAGGATTTTCTGTTTCCCATTTATGAAGTCTATGCATAATTGAAATATTGAGGGTTGCGTCTAAGTAGAGTTTTTTTGTTGTCTTCCGGCAGTAGTGTGACTCAACTTTGGGGAATTTGTTGATGTGGTTCAGTACTTCATTTTTTTTTTCAAGTGAAGTTTTGTTTATAGGTTCTCTACCTCTGTTTCCGTGGGAATAATTCTGCATCATACCGATACCACTTTTTGCTCGTTGTTTTAATATTCTGTCAATTACACCAGCAGAACATTGAAATACCAAGCAAAAAAATTTTAAGCATACCCTTTCTTTTTCTCCGTTTGAGGAATACAAATAATATGATCGAGAGACTGCTTTAGGTTTTCTATTCTTTGCTTGTGTATCTTCACGAGGCCTATGCCTTTCTATCGGGGTTTACTTTACCAACGAGGAGATGTAACTACTTTGATTACTTGAAGATGATAAAGCATAAAATTCGCAAAATATTTTCTGTTGTTGAGTAGAATCAATCCGTTTTTCGCATTTAAAAATACATCCACACTTTTCCATTATTTTCGGAATCTTTGCAGGGACAACATGTCCTTTCACATTAAGGTACTCCTGTCCATGGATACGGCTAGTATGTCTGATATTGCGTTTCCATTTGGTTTGATCAGCAGGGATAGCTCTTGTTTTTTTATCCGGAACTTTCGATGTGTTGGAAGATGTTGGGGTAACTGCCGCATCAGATACGGATGTTTCACAATTTTCACATCTAGAACAACATTGCGATGCTTCTGAAAAACAAAGAATAATCATGTTTATGCATAATGTAAAAATGTATTATATTAGGTAATAGAGAAGAATATATGTAATATTTACCACTATTAAGGCAGCTAGAATTTTCTAATGTGTCATTGTTGGAGCATTCTAGAGTATGATTATTGATCAGAACACTAATAGGGTTTGTACTCAGCGCTTCTGAAATACAGTAATGACATTTTTGAAATTCATAGAATAATTATTTTATGCATAATGAATAAATGTAGTGCATTAAGCAATAGTGAAGAATATAATAGTAATGGGCTTCGATGCTTACCACTACTAAGGCAGCTAAAATTTTCCAATATATCATTGTACGAGTATTCGAGAGCATGATTATTGATTAGATTACTTGCAGGATTTGTACTCACTGCTTCTGAAATACACTAATGACGTTTTTGAAATTCATAGAATAATTACTTTGTGCATAATGAAGAAATGTAGTGCATTAAGCAATAGTGAAGAATATAATAGTAATGCGCTTCGATGCTTACCACTATTAGGGCAGCTTGAATTTTCCAATATGTTATTGTTTGAGTATTTGAGAGCATGATCATTGATCGGAATACTTGCAAGATTTGTACTCTCTGCTTCTGAAATACAGTAATGACATTTTTGAAGTTCATAGAATAATTATTTTATGCATAATGAAGAAATGTAGTGCATTAAGCAATAGTGAAGAATATAATAGTAATGCGCTTCGATGCTTACCACTATTAGGGCAGCTAGAATTTTCCAATATGTTATTGTTTGAGTATTTGAGAGCATGATCATTGATCGGAATACTTGCAAGATTTGTACTCTCTGCTTCTGAAATACAGTAATGATTTTTTTGAAATTCATATTCAGAGTAATATTGAAATATGATCCGCTGTTTGTGTATACTAACCATCAACAGAGGAGTTGTGCGATGGTTGCAATGAGATGATGATATTATTATCAATATTTTCCTCGACGTGATATATTTCTGAAATGAACAATAATATTCAGTAATCATCTACAGTACCACATGAAGCATAGTCTGTAGGAAATTTGTAATTTGGTATGCTTACCATTGTTGAAATACTCATCAGATATTGGTAATAAGATGAGTGGTTCCTCGCTAGCGAGGTAATATATTACTCCATTATTTTCTGCTTCGCACCCGGTACTAGCCGAGGTGCTGTTATCATCGATTTTGGGCTTTTAATTAGCGAGAATTATTTCATACACTGCACATTCAACCATAAAACAATTGTTATTATTTCACAATTTCTACCGCGTAAAGGTAAACACATAATAAATACATTATGAATCACATTATAAAAATGAACTGCATTTTTAACAATTTTTAAAGACATCAAGTGGACATACCGGCACTTCGCAGATAGGAACATAATGCAAAGGTGTGGTATGTCCATTTTTTCGCTCTAATTTTTTTTCCCCACAGCTTAAAAGCTAAGAAACATTTTTATAAAATTAAAGACGTAGGTAAATGTCCTATCTCATTTTTCAATAATTTATTTTGGTACTGACATCTATAGAATACCTATAGCACTTCAACAAAACCTTCTTTTGCGTTTTTCTCAAAAACACCTGTGACGAGTATGATCGAGCCTTTTCGAAGCGCAAAATGCAGCTTCGAATCGGTGCGCGTGAAGCTGCTCCAAATGAGAGGAAATAATCAAGTCGAAAGTGCAAAGTTGAAAAGTTTTTATCGAATTCAATTCTTTTACAACAATGACAGTGATGATGAAAATATATATTTTGAAATTAAAAACTTAATCTTAGAACAAGGTAATTTTGATAAGACAAATATCTAATCGAAGCGCTTTAAGCCGCCTCGATCTCGACGCGCAAAAGCTGCGATGATTCTGAAATAAAAGTTGAGAAAAGCTTGTGATTATTTGTAGCGCTCACGCAGCCACAATTGTAGTCTCAGTAGTCGAGTCGACCACCGAGAACGCAAAAATAAGTGAACCGGTAAGGTTCAAGTACGCTGTAAGAGAGAAATAGTGTATGGTAATTTGAAGCGCTCACGCAGCCTCAATTAAATGTCTCAGTAGTCGGAACGGCGACTGAGATCTCAAAAATTAATATTACTCGTATTTCGTTAATTAACGAAAACAAGTAGTAGTGACCAAGAGAAGGCGATGAGTCGTATGTTGGTCGTATATTATGTACTAGTTTGCGTCACACTTTGTCAGTGAGAAGCGCAAACGTACGATTCCGCTCGCACACTGCAACGTCGCAACGTAATTTAACGATCTGGTGCGTTGCACGTGTTACAATGCCCCCCAAAAAAATGAAAAATAAAAATAAAAAGTACAACTGCTCCACAAAGTAAAGGGCATGTAAAAAAAAAATGTATCTTTTTTTTTTTTGTTTTTGTTTTTGTTTTTTTTTTTGACACATGTAATTATATTTACATATTTTTATTTTTTATTTTTTTTGTAAAGAGAAAAATTTAGAAACAATAAACAACTTAAATGCTACCAATACAACTTAAAACTATGTACAATGTAATTTATGCTTCACATAAGGATTAAATCCAGGGTGTCTTTTCGCATAATTTTTTGCTCTTCCTAACTTTCTACTCTTCCTACCCCTAGCCCCTCGTGTCTTTTCTGGCGCCACTTCCTCCCTCATCTTTTCGACGATCTCCTGCATTTCTGAAATTGCATCCTGGGCTAGTGTTGACGTTGATGGAGCCATTGGTAGAATAGGTTCTGGAGCTGGTGCGTCTCTAAGTCCCAATTCTATGAGTGTTTTCAGCGACACTGATGCTGGAGGGGTCGATGTCGCCTTATCCAACGTGATCGTCGTCCTCACCGTAGGCCTTTTGCTTAAATTGACCTTATTTACCTCGTTAATCGTCTTCGCGTCCGCCTTGCCATTCAAAGGACGATATCCTTCTAGGAGAAGTTCCTGTTGCTCCCCCCACCATGCTCTCCTGAGTTGACTAAGATTCGTGCCCTCCGCTCGGATTGTAGTTCGTGGCATTAGATCACGCGGGCATTGGCGATCATACGCTGGATAGCGTGACTCCATTTTCTTTAAAATGATAGGATATATCAAAAGGAAATTTACTTTCGTAGCGCACAATGCGACCAACGAAACGGAAAGGATAATATTTCGTAGCGCAATATGCGACCAACGAAAAGACAGGATAATGCTTCGTAGCGCTTAAAGCTGCCAACGATATACTTATGACGAAGAACTTGATAGGATATGTCTATTATATACTTTTCGTCATATATTGTTGTTGATAATATCAAGTGTTGAATCGTGAGTAGGGATGCTGATTTTTAGAGAAAAATATGCGAAAAAATACCTGTATACTTACATTTGATATTATAATGAAAAGATCATTCAATTTTCGTGATGCAAATGGAAACGAATCTTTTGTCTAAACGGGTAAATGACCGGAAAAATACTAACAAACCCAACCATGTTCTATGTTTACAAAGGAATCCCCTTAAAATGACCAATATTTACATGATTCAGTTGAATGATAGGTATTTGGTATTGTTATGATGATTCAATACTGATAACGTTGTAACGGTACCTCACGAGATTACCACCTGATATTACCTGTACCTGTTATCGGTACATCTTATCGCTTAATCTGCTTTATGTTCACGATCTTTTCACTACCTTCCATATCTTCTACTAAGTAGGTATTAATGCCTACTTTGCTCATCACACAATATGGCCCATCGAATTTCGGAAATAATTTCTGAGCTAAACCATACGCTGCGTTTGATATAGGGTGGGTTTGAATGAACACGTCATCACCTACATTAATGTTCTTGCTTGACTGAGGCGTTCTATGGAACTCTTCTTCTCGATCGAGCGTACTTTTTTGCCGATAGTATCGTACATACTTGATTGTAGATGTGACGTTTTCATTATCTTGAATCAAGACTAACGGTAATTTTGCCAATTGATCAGCTTTATTATTACCATAATCGTTACGGTGCCCCTGTGCTTTTATCCAGCGAATTTCACAAAATAATTTAATTAAGCTACGTAATTCTTCCCACAATTCCATATTCGATGAAATTTGAGATAATTCTAATGCACCATTTATTACATATTCCGAATCTGAGTGAATTGCAATTTTCGATATGCGATGTTCTTTCATGATTTTTAAAGCTTCAATTACCGCTGATAACTCGGCTTGATTATTGGTTTGAAATTGTGATATGTGTTGCGATACATTTGCAGGATGACCGTCTGAAAACCATATTCCAACTGCAGCTCGTGCATTAAGTGTACCATTCCCTCGGCATGCCCCATCGGTAAATACGTGAACATATCCATCGGCATCTTTAGTAAATGTTATTGTTTCCAACGAAAATTCGTTACTGTTCAAGTTTATTCCTTCTATTAATCTATTTAACTCGACTTGCGGTATTTTTAAAGGTACTAGAGGTACAATGTCCAAAAATGGATTGATTTCTGTTTCTCCTATTATATATGCTGGTGTGAGACCATGATTAGATGGCGTGTTGTTAAGACTATTTTGAATGTCTTCAATATATGTTAGCCAAGTGCGGTGTGAATACTCAACCTGTAAATGTGAATTTGCTTGAATTTGTGCTCGTAACTTATTGCCCAGTAACAGAATTATATAAATTTACAGCGGAGATAGTATCTCGAACGCTTACTACTAAATTATCTACATAGAAGTGGCGTCGCGCTAATTGACACCACTCATTTTCGGGAACAGTCGCGAATAGTTCTTGTAACACCATATTCAAAAGAAATGGTGAGGCAATCACTCCGAATGGAACTCGACAGAAACGATAAACAACCAAATTTTCTAAAGAAGGAGGCTTTTCGACATCTTTAACCCATAGAAATCGTACCACATCTCGGTCGACTTCATTCAAACCAACCTGTAAAAAAGCTTTCTCGATGTCTGCTGTTAAGGCAACCGGATATAATCGAAAATTAAGAATTAAGCCAACTAAATCTTCTAATAAAACCGGTCCAGCATGTATTAATTCGTTCAACGAATTTCCAGCTTTGGTTTTTGCAGAAGCATCATATACTACGCGAATCTTATTATTACGTAAAGTTGCCCGATGCGGCAAATAATGAGTCAAATAAGGCGTCGTTTTCGGCGCTTGTTCGATTATTCCCAAGGCTAATTGTTCTTTGAGTACGTCATCGTACCTACTAAGCAGTTCCGCATCTGATCGTTGAAAAAGTGATTTCAATCTGGCCATACTCATGCGAAAATTAGTAGGAAGGGAAGGTTTTCCGGACTTCCATGGCCACCGTACAATATATCGATTATTTTCATTCTTTTTTCTTGTGAATATTTAGACAAAACACGACAAAACTCAAAATTTTAATTAAAATTCTCACAAATTTTCAAAGTGAGCAAGAAAAAACTATTACAAGAAAGATTCACAAAAAATCTGGTCATGTTCGCCACTTTTAGGCATTCAGTACCAGAAGTGTATTTCAACAATAATTCATAATACGGTAATCATTCGAAACAGACGAGAGTAGGATACACTACAAACATGGTGGGGAGACTACGACAATAATAAAGTACATCTACACATACTGTATGTCAGCATCGCTACAAAACTGATTAAATAAGTAGATAATACTTCTCATTCTTTCTCGCATAGCTTTTATCACATTCAAATTCGTAGAAAAATGCTGCTGAATGAGGTCACGTTACTTTTGCTGCACTTCAATATTTCGTCTTATTCCTCTTAAGCGAGCATAAACGGCGTTTGTCCTAGTAGTAAAAAAAAAGTGTTCTTTGTACCTGAAATTACCCTCTTACAGAACATAATTATTGCAAAATAATATATCTAATGTCATCTGTCATCATCGCTATCACCAAACTGTTATAGATAAGTTTACAAGGCATGGAGCACCCAAGCACTCGGCATTTGTTTAATTATCATCAAGCACCTGTTTCGAGTCGTTACCAAATTCAAATAAGTCAACTTACTCTATCCACAAGGGCGGACTGGCTAACCGGGATACCGGGAAATTTCCTGGTGCCCCCTATCAATTTTAAAGTCGGACAGCTCAAATGTCCTGAAATTTTGAAAAGTTTTGATTTACCCTTTTTATAACTCAGTTCAGTTAAAAAACGTGCTAACACTCATTTTCGAAATTGCCACACATTATTAGAAAGGGAGTTCACTACTGAAATCAATCCTGAAGTGGTGATAACAAAATTGTGCCAAAAAAGTAAAGAGTTAAGGAATTGATTGTATTTTTAATGGGTTGATTTGGTTTTGTTTATTTTTTTAACCATATTTTTGTTATACTCGTACTTTATTTATATTTTCATATTTTTTGATTTTTTAAGCTGATTCGGAGTCTAGACATTTTACATAGTTGATTTGTAATTTTTATTTTATTTTATTTTTTTTTAGTAGAGTTTTCAACTTAAAAATGATAACTGTTACGGCCTACCTGATTATGGTGGTTGTGAGAAAGTGGAGTCTTCAAATGCCTGTGTTTCAGACCATCTGTAATCATCTGGAAAATGTTCAACTTTTCGGTACATAATTATACATATGTTTTTCCCATGCTTAGCGCTGACGGATATTCATAAAATTACTTTTCTTGAAAATGCGGAAAAATGCATTTTTTCATTGAGAAAGTGGACAAGGGATAAATAACTCAATTTTTTTGTTTTTGATTTCATATGAAAGAGTGAGTCACGGACATCAACATATCCAAATTTCTGCTTCTCAAGTGCATTTGGAAGGGAGTTGGAGCGAAAAACAGTTTTTTGAGGAAGCTTGAAGTCTTGAAATTTCTTGTATCTTCCATATCTCCTCATCAAATCAACCTTGAAATGTCAAACTTTGTGTGTGCGTTTAGTTGATGACTACAATATGAGCTCTTGAATTTGGGCCAAAATGGATTCAAAATGACGGGGCCTCAGATTGGTGGAAATCTCATTAATATGAATTCATACCATTATTGGCAATAAGAAGTATACTATATTCCAAATTCATCTTCACAGACAATATTAGAGTGGAGAAGAAGGGATTATCGATTACAAATTGTAGCTTCACTAATGAGGCAGAGCTGCTTACTTTTTTTTATGTTTGCATAAATACTTGTTGTTTTTTTTTTTCAAATATGCTCTTAAAATGTGCATTAAAAAGCAAATATGTTCATGAAGCGTCAATTTCCGCTCTTTTTAAATTTTTTTCAAACTCATGCAGTCACAGTAGGTGCAACAGATCATTCATTATAGACTATAAATAGTGCCCAAGTGATTCGGATACAATTAGCGCAAAAATCTCAGTTCGTTGATAACATAATATTATTTTTCTGAGTAAATTGAATATTTTTATTTTACTATTTTGCATTTTTGCTGTCTTAATATGATTGTGAAAATGCAGCATTGTTTGATAGGGCGTATGTTTATTAAATGTCGCTTCGCATTGTTAACACCGCCGCATGATTTACGCGACTCCAAATTCCGTGGTACTTGGGTGTTGATTAGTAATAAAGGCGTATGCGTGTTCCTGTGTGGCGCGCGCGCACCATTTGGATCGTTATACTTTACACACTGCTGAACGATATTATCTATATCTACCAATCGTAACGTTTTTGAGCAGCAAAGTAAAGCGAAACGCAGCGTACGAAAGTTCGTGGTACCATATCGCGTATCTACGTTATACGAGTTACGGAGATCTCGTTGCAAAAAAAAAAAAAAAAAAAAAACTATATATATAATTCTATATTTTGTTCGGTAGAGTCCAATTGGCGTAAGTATATGTCTAACTAACTCTCGTGCAATATTACGTCGCATGCTGTAATTCTTAGTATGACATTGTACATATTTAATACTTGATGCGTATGTTTCATTTATTTTCGTTTATGAGCATGAAGCAGGAAGAGTTGAGAGTAACCCAGATGCAATATTTTCGTATGAAGGGTTGTACCTAATTTTATAATATCTATTTATCGCTTATACTTTTGATTTCTTCAATCCCTCTTATCGAAATAATCTCGTCATCAATGTTGACATAAAAATGCAGACATCAGCCAAGTCATCGAGTTGTAGGTATTCGTATTGCGTGTAGTTTAAATGTTAATTACATTTATTTATTTCATGCGTTTAAATCCTGTTATAATTCATACTATTATTACTTATGAACATATCAATTCCTGAAAATGTTTGTATATGATTGTTAAAGTTCGTTGATTTGTTTTCATTATTGTTTATTATTATTATTATTATTATTTTTTTTTTTTTTTTTTTTTTTTTTTTACAGTGCATATATTCGATAGGTACTCGTAGATGAACGAAGTTTTGTAATAATGGTCGAAGAAATTCCTATAAACGTTACAAGGTACCATAACTGCTTTAGCTATGTACATATCACCTAACACCTACACGTTACAGTGAACTCAGCAAATTTTTCTTGAATACCTTGTACATAGCTTTTAGCTACATACCTACTTTCCCAAGTGAATGCACGTATCACTTCATTTCTATTTATCTGCATATTCATTTGCAGTGGTAACGATAAAAATGGAAGAAGTAATTCGGCTGCCAATGGTAACGGCAATAGTAACAACACCGGAGAAGAGTTATCGGCTTTGAATGAGTCGCCGACGAGCTCTTATGATCCACATAACCATCGTAATGTTCCACATCCAACAACGTAGGCTCGCTAAGAATATGTGCTCGTCTTGCGAACATATCGATCGATTAAATAATTCTAATCTCAAAAATATGTACTGTGTGATTGCAGAAATGCCGAAACTTTAATTCATATTTTGAAAGGTAGTTTAGGAACTGGTATATTGGCGATGCCTGATGCATTCAAAAATTCCGGCTTGTTGGTCGGCTCCTTTGGCACTGTGTTCATCGGCTTCCTTTGCACTTACTGCTTAATCGTGCTGGTATGTATCGTATCGTCATAATTATGCTTACAATTCGCACGCTTGAAGTATACCGGGTGGCTATCCGGCTAATGGAACATCGCACCCTTCAGTTCGAAAATCTCTCCACATTTTACTCTGCTGAACTAGGTAGAACTGTTGGATCATTCATATTGCGGTAGAGAGGGTATGAATCATCACGTGTCTTCATAATAGTACAAAAACGTTAATCTCCCGTTGAGCTTAATGTGACTTCACAGTAATGATTGTTAATAATGTGGAATGGATGTTCTATTCTAAAACCGATAATCTCTATACTAGTAGCATACATCCAAACCCTCACACATTAGACCATCCTACTGAACGAATGGTCAGTTAATTACAAGTAGTCATTCAAGGCTTGACCAGTTCCATGTTTTTGATGATTCGATGACCAGAATATCAAAAAACAGTTTCATAACGTTTTATCTGAATGCAATACTAAATTTCTATTTCTCTATATAATTTTAATTATTGTAATGCAAACTTTCTTGAAGAAAATTTAATGTAGATCAATTCCTTTATGAACTAATTAATAGGTAAGTGTACATTATCATTATAGCGAATTCATACAATATTTAGTAAAAATTTATAATACCTATATTTCATGCAACGAATTGATACAAAATCAAACAATAACTGATATCAATGATATTCAACAAGAAAAAAAAAAAGGTGAATTTCAACGAAAAAATATTGATGAATTAACTAATTTATCAAGGTTATGTCCTTTGGTATAGTTTTACGTCTTGATCTTTATGTAGCAGTCGGTAAAAACCCTCGTCAGGTTAGTAAGTAGTAAGCACATAACGCTACTCCACTTCCTACTTGAGGTGTTCATGTAAGAATGATATTTCCCCTGCTTTCAACTCGGAGATACTCTAATGTGTGAGGGTTTGGATGTACGTGTGTATACTAATATTATTATTTTTTACCAAATAAACGATTTTTTAAATCACTAATATCACGCCACATAGCTTCAGTAGTTGTTTTGAGAATAATAGTGAGTCGAAAGAGATTTTTGCGCTGGTGGGTGTGATCTTCTATTAGCCAACTGGTATATGCTTAGTATCAGTAACTGTCTGTTCATTTGGATACGTTCGAGTGAAGCTTCACGTTTACCTAACCCTGTTGAAAACAGAAATTCCTATTTTGTTCTAGTTAGTAGCATTTCTCATCAGGTTTTTTGATTTCGGTACTAGCATACGTACAATAAATAGTATGATTGGTAATAGTCAATAAATCAAATCGGCGCTTTAAGAAAAATTTATTATCGATTGTAGGTTTTTAAATTTTATACGCATTTTTAGTTCATGATTTTTCAAGCTGAAAACGCAGATCTTCAGCTTCCCTACGTTGCCTCTGCTATAGTTATGCCCTATGTAGTATTAACAATAGTGAATTCGACATCTTTTTCGTTAAATCACTCATGTATTTGTGTTGTATTGTTAAAAAATACGGTTAAACTAGAGTAGACTTTGTACCCGAAAAACATGATAATCATTAAAATATTAGAGAAGTGTGTTTCGTATACTTAATTTTACGCAACTTGATTCGACTTTATTATAACAGCCTATCGACAATGCTGGTAATATTTATATCAAGTTAGTGTACCTATTTAAATGAGTGGTTAATGTGTATTACACGTTCCTATTATTTGTATATGTGTGTTTATTTAACGCAGCTAAAAAATTATTTTTTTGGCCAAGAATAATATGTATCAAATTATATTTCCTTCCCTTTTTTTAAATTTAAATATTGACCAACTTCATAATAAATTTTCACCATTTTAAAACTTCGATTTAAATATGTAGTGGGGTCATTCTGAATTTTCGCCGAATATTAACAAGCTACTTTTTCGTTTTTCAATAATTGTAAAAATGAAATTTTTTTGATGAATTATTATGTGTATACATACCAAAAAATGACATCTATGCTTGGTTAAGCAGGAAAAACTATATAGGGGGAGAGGGAGCATCTATTGTCCACGACGAAGGACTCTGTAACCACTACGAAGGACCATAGCGCAATAAGTACAGTATTTTAAAAAATTTATATGAACACTGCAATAGTCAAACGCATATGGCATGTTTGGTTTCAAAATTATCTTCAAAATTGGAAAACGAAAGTAATTTCATGAAACTTACATAATTTTTGAGAAAAAAAAAAAAAAAATTACAATTAAAAATGTTTTTGCAACTCAAGGCTAGTAATTTAAGGCAGTAATAAATCTGTTGGTTTCAAAAAATTATAAGAAAATAATCGAAAACGTGATTTCTTCAATTTTTAGTGACTGTCGGGGAAGGGACGAACTTGGGGACCCTATTTTCAAAATTTTAAAATTTTTGCTTTTTGGTTTTTCAAGATTTACGCTAAAGGAAAAATGTGGGGTTAAGGGAAGGTTTAAGGTACCCATTCCCCTTTTTACTTTGAAATTTTATCATATAGGGAACGCATTTTGAACCTGTAATTTGAAAAATGTCCTTCGTCTTGGAATATAAAATTTCATTAGCCACGGCGAATGAACTGCCACGACGAAGACAATTTTTAGAAATTTTAAAATTAAAAGTCACGAATGTTTTCAAAGTTAAAACTTAGTACTATATAACAGGTCCATTACGTCGGCCCCCCTCCCCCAAATGCGAATCGAGAATTGAAATTTTGTGTACAGGTTGTGCTCGGATTGTGCCACGTTGTGCCGTCATTTGTTTATATTGCGCCACTACCCTAAGGGGTACAGAAGAGGTACTTGATTGGGGATCAGCCCCCCAAAATGCGATTTAAGAGCTAACTTTCTAACCTACCCCTGACCACAATTCCCCATGAAGGGGACTTCAGTGAGTACTGCCCCCTCCCTCCAAAATGCGATTTGAGAGCTGTAAATTTTGGAGTGAATTTTGCTCACGTTGTGCTGCCTTGTGCTCATAGTATTTTACATTGTGCTACTATCCCAAGGTATTTATACCCCTCTATAAGGGGCCAGCCTCCCAAATATGGGTTTAGGAGTTGAAAAATGGTTGGTAAATTGTGCTGCGTTGTGCTTATAGTATTTTACATTGTGCTATAATTCTAAGGAATTTATACTCCTCTGTAAGGAGCCAGTCGCCCAAATGCGAAACTAAATTCTTAAGCGGGGGATATTTGTTATGCTATTTATGTATAACGTGGGCGCAACTGAATAGTAGCACAATGTGGGGGAGCACAATGTGAATTAGTGACGGCACAACGTGGCACAACCCGAGCACAACCTGTACACAAAATTTTAACTCTTAATTCGCATTTGGGGGGGGGCGACGTAATGGTCCTCTATATAACAGTACAGCTCATTTAATTATTCAAAGCAGATTAATTTGGAAAGTGTACATAAGCTCATATGAGCGCAGTTCTAGCCCACACTAAGGACACTTCAGCATACTAGGTTATCAATTTGGAAAGATTTTTCACCACACTGTTTTCACTATGATCCATTTCGTCAAACTTACAACTGGATAATGATTTTATGATGTCAAGGTATCGATTTGACCGATTGTCGCGTTCAGAAGTAAATTACTGTCTCCTTTAACCTCTTGAGGAAAGAGGCCACTATGAAAGGACAGAAAGCTCGATTACCCAACTTGGAGCTTTTATAATTGTACATAATTGATTTCGAAAAGTGTTTTAAATGTTATAAAATTTTAGGTAGTACCTTTCTGTATTATATTAGTGTGATAATTCGCATCAACAAGCTACATTAGTTTGAGAAATACATGTATTATGACTTGAGGTTGGGTTGGTAACTGCCATGGCGATAGGACATTTTCGTTGTTCTTCATTTTTAGGGGTCAGGGGTTAATCTCCACATTTTTGTTCACCATGAAATATTATTGCCAATACTATGCTCTATCCATACATACTAAAAAAATTATTCTAGCATATATATTTAGTGAGATATTAGCTGGTACCCCAATATTAGGCGAAATTTTAGAATGACGAAGTGTTGTTTGGTTAACCTTAATGTATGAATCTACGTATTCACTGCTTGATAACCCAAGTTAGATCTTGAACATTCGATTGTAGGTAAGATGTCAGTACGAAATATGCAAACGAATCAGAAAGCCAATTATAAGTTATCCGGATACCATGAAATATGCTTTAGTACAAGGACCCCCGTATTTGAGATTCGCCGCAAATTTATCAGCGTATGTTGTTATTGTTATTTTAGATTATTTTCTTTTTCGTTTGAACCAACGAATAATAAGCATAGATAATAATGTACGTAGAGTACTTGAACTTATGCTTATTCGCATTGTTCTTAGACACCTACAAATATACCTAGGTATTAATTTGTATAAATGTACAATGTATTATATGTATTCCTACAGCCCCTAAGCTATACTCATCGCATTACTACGTAACTGTACCCGCTTATTATCAATTTCCCACTCATGCTTGGTATCACCTATTATTGACATTATCGTCTTCCACGACTAATTTCTGCTCAAATGTGCACAAAAATGAAATTTTTACCGTCAAGTTGCTTGATTTTCGCGCGATACAATAGTACCCATGTTGGAAAGTGAGACTAAAGGCGATTATATTCGTACAAAACTCGAAAAACTCATGTTCAATTTTTGCTGAAAATGTCTTTATTGTAAGTTTGCTTACTATAAGCTTGCTTCGTACGAAGCCGTCGTTGACTTCAGCTAGAGTGGTCATGCAAGAGTCGAAGTGATGCCACTTCTTATTGTCTCCTCAAAAATGTTTGCGATTAAATTCTCTTGTGGGTACAGTAACGATAATTCATCATGATTTTATATGTGTTCATTATTTGTTTATTCGTGTTCTTATTGGGAAAGGCAGGAGGGAGGGATATTCAAATCTTGGGGTTTCATACAATTTGTAATCATCTTGCAATTGTCCAACTTTTTGGTGTAATATATAATCAAAGTCGGATCCAGCAGGCGAGTTACTGAGAAAATCTCGGTGAGCCGCAATGTATTTGGGCCGATGAGGTAAAAATTAGGCCACTTTCATTTCTACACTTTGATGGAAAAAAACAAAAGGAATTCCATGAATCCATAATTTGAAAAATGAAAGAAAAAATTCGGCTGATAAGTACTATGTGAGCTGTTAAAAAGGGGATTTTTCGGTGGGCCGCTAAATTTTTCTATTTCTTGATACAGCCCTGTATATAATTATGTATGTATATATTATACATATATGATATTTTTGGTAATTCTGTGTTTTCGCCTTATTTTCTGGCATAAAAATACATACGTACACCTCCAAAATGGAGGCAAAAACGTACACAGGCGTATATCAACAAATCTTTGCGAATCTGGTTGCATACTTTCATTCCTCAAAACGTTCATTCAGAGGCAAAAACGTGGATATAATACACTGTATCTAACTGTTTTTAACACCCCCCAAGCGCAAAATTTCGTTTTATGAAAAAAATATCGGCTATTTCAGTTTGTTTGACTTCATTATGGCATGCACTTAGGAAGCTGAAATTTTGATGTGTTGGTGTCCATGACTCACTCTTCCATATGAGATCAAAAACAAAAATGTTGAGCTATTTGCCCTTTTTCCAGCCCTTTCAAATTTTGAGTGGTCCACCATTTAAAGATTTATGGAAAGAACAAAAAGTACCATTTCTGCATTTTCAAGAAAAGTCTCATCAAATTTTGACCAAACTTCATGTGTACCTGCGGGTGCTATGCATAGAGAAAAAAATATACATTGCAAAAAGTTGGACATTTGTCGAATAATTATAAATGGTCTGAAACGCAATGATTTGAAAACCGCCTCCTCCACCCCCTTCTCAAATTATTGAAAATAGAGTTAAAAGAGTAGATAGTTTGTAAAATTGCATTATATTTACTCATAATTTTTGATTTTTTTCGTCCTCGCATCCAAAATGTCCTTATTACATTCCTGAATGGATGCTTTGTACAATAAGTTAATAACATGATCTTGCTTATCTCTGACAGAAATATTCGAATAATCATAGATGTTTGTTTATTACAGACCGGTGGTAGATGGATTTTTGATTATTTACCAACTGGGTATATGTTGCGTTTATACTGTATTTATTGGAGAAAGCATTAAACAAGTAAGAAGAATGAATTGCTTTTATTGTAACCTTCTCCCATTCTCTAATCATCATATGGGAGAACAAATATGTATATTAGATTTGAGGAGCAGAAACTAATTTGTCTTTAGGTTCATTCAAGCAGGGTAACTAAACATTATCTTGGTCATAATTATAAAACTAGGGGAGTCCTTCCTTACTAACTTAGAATTATAGAAATGAATCAATCAAACATAACATTGACCGTATGGGTATTCTGTTATATAATCACTCCTTGTGGATATTAAATCCATTTTTGTCTTTAAAATTCTCAAAAATACTAAAAAACATTATGATGAAAGGGGCTTTTTACTCCGTAGACGAATTTTTAACAACTGAATGACTGCTCCTTGAGTTTTCATATGTACTTCTCTAAATAAGTATACTTTTGAACTCATTGCCTGCCTCCCCTTCCTACTTACTGTTCTTTTTCTTAATGATTTATACTATATTCTCTCTAATATGCATTTTCAGTGTTGTAACATTTTTTTACATATTTTCGATAGTGTATATGTCCTTTAAGACGCATTGCAAAAATATATGAATATTTACCAGTCATTGCCTACCATATTCCACATTTGGCCTAGCGAAGAGTGTAAGAGAGCGCGCTAGTTGTTATTTAGATCAACAGATATAATATTTAGACACTATGCAGTGAATGATAATGAGTTAGATATATATAGTTTTATATGATACTCATGTGTGTTGTGTTTAGGGATTTGAATTTATAATAAAATTTGTTCTAATTGCGATTCTTGAATATATTACATGGCGCTGCGACAAAAATAATCGAAAGTTTTGTATAAAAGTGTTACCTAATAATAAACAATTATAAGATGTGAAAAATGAAAATGTCAAATTATAATTGACCAAACGCTCTGGTGTTAGGTATTAATGCAAGTGAAAATTGGAGTAGATTTCAGTGTGAATTCAAACTACATTTAAGAGCTGCTAATTTAGAAAGGTAGCTGCACTTCTATTGAATTTTGCAGAGCTGGAAGCTCCAGCATTAATCGATTCGTCTGATCTACAAGATGAAGGTGAAAAAAAAACGTATCTATCAGCTTAAAACATTTTTCGAAGATCGCATAAATCTATGTGCAAATGAAACAATTTTAAGATTCAAATTTTTAACGAGATCGCAAAAAGAAAATGCATCATTCGAAGAATATCTAGCCGCGTTACAAAAATTGGTAAAACGCTGTAAATTAAACGACGAAGAAAAATCGATGATGAAAGACAGAATCATTATTGGTACCAAAGATAAAACATTGCAAGCAGATTGGTTGGAAATACCAAAACTAACACTTGAAGAAGTGATAGTGGAGGCTCGCCTTCATGAAGCAAACTATCATTGGGTTCCAGAAAAAAATTTTATATGCCCACCTATCATCCTTCATTCTTGACACGTATATATCACATTATTTGTATTCTGTAATTTTGAGTATATATTTGCTATTTTTATTCTATCTCTTCTCTTCATACTGAGGACTGATCTCATCATCGTATTTTGAGTTGTTCTTATTTTAATTTCATCTTTTTTTTTTGAGAGTGCCCATGTTTGTGAACGGTAGGTTAGAACGGGTATCACACAGCTATTAAGTATGGAAGCTTTTAGGTGGTTTTTAAATTTTTCCCCAAGGCTATTCTATACTGCTCTACGAACAACAAATTTCAACCTAATGGTGAAAGTCACGTACCTAATCGTTTTTAACCAATCACGTTTTGAATTTTGAACCCTGACCCGCTCTCATCTGAATTTAGATGCACTCTATCTCTGTCAGTTTTCAAATTTTTTCATTTTTTTTTTTTTTTTTTGTTGAAATGTTTGTAAATGAAAGACGAAGACGCATATGTGTCAAATTTTTAATTGACTGTTTCTAAAAGAAGTTATAGCACGCTCGAGATACGTTGTTATTTTTGAAATTTCGAAGAATTTTTGGGCGGGGCTATAGCCCGCTAGCCCCCCCCCTTGAATACGCCACTGTGTCATATGACTCCATAATACCTCCCCCACCCGGATTTTATTCGCTCATTTACCATATTTTCGCTCCCCGGTGCTTTATTATTTTTTAAATTTCTAACAACTGATTCAATTTCTATTTTTGTAGGAACTCAGGTACCGATAATTCGATATTACCATTTATTTCCGGGTCAATTTTGTGGGATCTTTCCTCGCAACTGTAAAGTTTTGAGTAAAAATCTGTATCTACTTTTAAGAGATCTCACAAAATTATCTAAATATTTATAAACATCGCCTTTATTTTTCAAGAAATGAATCATGCGAAAAAGCAAATAACCATCCTTAAATAATAACATATATCGACTACCTCCTGAAGAAGGAATCTCCATTAGTCCACAAATATCAGAGTGAATTATTTCACCTGGTTTGAACGATTTCGTATTTGTAGTAGAAAAAGATGAGCAATGCAATTGCCCCAACGCGCAATCATCGCAAAAAAATTTCTTCGCAAAATTCAGTATTATTTTTAGCAAAAACCACTTTTATGTACATTTTCAACGATTCTACTTTTAAAGCACGAGAATCGTATTCAGTTTTATCAAAACCTACTTTTTCGATTGCATCAAAATCTACAGCCCATAACGACTCTTTTTTCGTACACGTTAAAATTATTTCATCACCGTCTTTGAAACAACAATTAAGTATTTTTATTTACTTCTAACCGATATGCTTTCTCGATGATTTTATTCATCGAACATGAATTAAATTTGAATTCAGGAACATATAAAGCTCTTAATAAAAATTCTACACTCATTTATCTTCAATTTTTTCGAACATAAATATCTTCGGTACCTGCGACATGTAATAACCGATCGTCACCTAATAAGTATTACAAACTTATTTTCCATGGCTTCGTAATTATGGAAAAAACGAATATTCGACGTCATATGATCACTTACCCCTATGTGTGATTACTATACTTTATCACTCTTGCAGTCACCACAACATAACGAGGTAACATAAGTGCGTAATGCCTTTGCCGGCGACGAAACTAGCCAATTTGACGATGACGATTCCGATGAACTCGAACTCGAATAATTTTTATTTAAACGACAACCATTTTTAAAATAACCGAACTTATTTCGATTTTTCATTTCATGACACCAGGGGCGTGCTCACCGTGTAACAACTCAGGATAATATCCTGGGGCCTCGAGTAATGGGCCCCTTTGGAGTGGGGCCTCTTTTAGTATGATAAGACTTGTAATTAAGTCATATAATTCGGTACAAATAAAGGTTAGAAAATAGTAAAGAAACTTCAGCAAATTTATCTTTAATACCTAATTAATTCAATTCAACTCAACTGCTTATATTTAATATTGATAGTAGGCTAGGTACCCACTTATATCGCCATATCGGGAAATTTTACTTAATTCATCATCATACATTGACCAACATATTGCGTACAGGATACAAAAATATTTTTTTAGGTAATCAGTTTCTCCAGCATCAAACAAACAGCGCAGCTGGAAAATATTGCGCCATAATGGAAAATAAGTTGGTAAATTCCAAAAAGTTGTTTTTTTAATAAAGAAATGAAAAAATTGTAAAAATGAATGCTAAATCTGATCAAACTCATGTTGTTCAAGATTGTAGAATGTATAAAGCAAGCTCGCATTTTCGTCGTAAAACAGCTGTGTAGTATAAATGGGTTGTGAGATTAGTGGGTCTAAAAAGACGTTATTTTTTTCTAATTCAATATGAGGAGGTTGTCCATCTTATGTCAAATTTAATGAGAAATTTTTTTTATCTGAGCTATTCTTGTTTTAAAATGCATATTCGCGAAGATAACGCCAAAAAACGGCTGCAAAACAACGTATAGATGAGTCGTGTGAAAAATAGGTGTAAAAGATGCTACCTTTTTTCGACGAAATAATGGGTTAGGGATAAAAATAAATAGTTTACTTTATGTGAAATTTAATAAGGAACATTTTTTCACTGAGCTATTTTTGCGTAAAAATGCATATTTATGGAGATAATGTAAAAAAACGCTGCGGCATGACATATTTCACGCGCTAGCACGCGACGCACAAGGGCTACGGAGTGAGACTTTTAGTATGTTGTTTAAAACACCTCCCACTACCAAATTATGAAGAAAAACTTTTTATGGCAATTAGTCCGAATAAAAGTTCTAATTCGACTAGACTAATAACATATATAAAAAAAAAATTTGGATGAATAAATTTCTAAAAAATTGTCAGCTATTTTTTTTATTTTGGCAATTTGGACATAATCTCTAAAGTTGAGTGAAAATCAATGTTATACGTATCAAAATTAAAAAAATTTAAAAATATTATTTATGAATTTCTATATCAAAATTTTTTGCTTCTTTGGATAGGTTTCCAATCCACTCAAAAAAAGTTAAAAATTATAACAAGGGGGGCCCTACCGACTCTCGGGGCCTTTTCAACATATTTATCCTGGGGCCCCCAAATGGCTGAGCACGCCCCTGCATGACACTGTCGTAGACTTTTCCTACAAAGAGCAGTTTTTCTTTATGTGACAAAATTTTCCACAATTAAAACAAGTTTTTAATGCATCGCACTCTGACGACATTTCTCTTGTTCTAACTCTAGTCTGCAATCCAACTGGCGGAAAGTGTTCATTGAGCGTGCTTTTTCCTGCACGACAAGGAAATTAGTTGGTTTTTAGTGTGTATGGGTCCCCAATCGCGAAAAAGGACATTTTAGATTTTTTCTCTCGCACAATAGGGAGCTGGAGCCTAAAAACCCTAATTTTTTTCTCATTTTTTGAATTTGACCGGTACAAAAAATTCTTTCGTAGTCTGGTAGTGGGCGCTCCCCTTACTCCAAGTATATGTCAACTCTCTTTAGCAACTAGCACAGTGGGATGTTGGCGCCCCTACAGTGCGATTTTTTGTCAATTCGGCCATTTTTAATAGCTTTGTAGGCGTCATTTGGACTGAGGGACAAAAAAAAGTAACTCCACGCATACATGGATTCATTCCACACCCATTAGGCCAAAGTTTATGGAAAATGGTTGGCACAGTATAGGTTGTGGTGAAATTTCGAAGTCGAGAAAACGCGTCATTTTCGCTCCTGTATGCCAAAAATGTCTAATGAATGCACTTTCTGAAACTAGGCTTGCGACCTATCAAAATAAGTTGAAATTTCACGAGCAACGCAAAAATATTGGTTAAAATGTAATTTAGGCATTTTTGAGCTCAAAATTTGGTTAATTTTTGAGTGTTTGAAAGAATTGGCGTGTAACCAATTAAAGTGGGGTAAAATCTAGTCAAAAATTCAAATCTACCAATCAACATTTGTTTTGAGCAACTTTTGAGAATTTTGAGCCTTTGATTGAAAAGTTTCTTAGACAATTTTTGAAAATCATTATTTATCGAATTTGGATGGAATTTCCCGAAGAAATGAAAAGTAAGTTTTCTGAATGAAACGAAAGCAGCTATAAATTTTTGACACCTGCTTGGTAGTGAGCACGTATTGTAAGTAGTTCGTCATTTATCGACAATAATCGTAGCAACACATACAAGAAGTACAACTAATTTTTATATTTTTAATTGACGATATCTTTCAACATTGTTACTTACCATTGTGCAGTGTTCATTTGTTAGAGAAGTGATTTGTGTATAAATTGAAAATTGTACAGCGCTCAAAATTCTCAAATGTTACTCAAAAAAAAAAAAAAAAAAAAAAAAAAATCATCAACATTACTGAGTTCTTGGCGTAATTCTACCTTATTTTCGCGGTTCACATACCAATTCTTAGTGATAGATTACTTCTTCCCCAGGTCCATTTCGCTGGCCCCGCCCATTTTAAGTGGGGGTTCGAAAATAGTGTCAATCGTTTGTGCATCGTTTGTGCACCCACTATTTTCGTTTGTACTCCCCTCCAACTTTTTATTTTTTTAAAAGTCTGTGGGCGGGGCTGGGGAAATGCAGCCCCGCCCATTTTAGGTTGGGGGTTCTAGAATATGTCAATCGTTTGTGCTTCGTTTGTGCACGTTTGTGCACACATAATTTTCGTTTGTGCCCCCCTCTTTTAATGGGCGGGGCTGGGGAAATGCTGCCCCGCCCATAAGTGGTGGGGGATGAAAAATATGTCAATCGTTTGTGCTTCGTTTGTGCATGTTTGTGCACACATAATTTTCGTTTGTGCCCCCCTCTTTTAATGGGCGGGGCTGGAGAAATGCTGCCCCGCCCATCAAGTGGGGGTGAAAAATATGTCAATCGTTTGTGCTTCGTTTGTGCACGTTTGTGCACTCATTTATTTTGTTTGTGCTCCTTCCATTCCTACATTTTTTATAAAACTTCGGGACGTGGCTGGGAGTATGCTTTTCAAAGAGGGGAAATACATTTATTCGACTCCAAAGGGAATTTTCTTCAAGTATGTCATTTATTGTTTGTGCTTTGTATGCTGAGTTTTGTGCACTTATTACCTTTATTCTAGCCCTACCCATTTGTACTTCTTATTAATCAGGTTAATAGAACTGCTATGCCTGTTGTTGACCATTTTGAATACATTACTTTTGTTTCATTTTTATTTTTAGCAGAAAGGGCGAATAAAAGAGCTGGTCATCCTCAAAAGCATATGTCTACCGTGAGGAAGTATAATTTAACGTGAAGTCACGTTTTTTGAGAAACTGTGTGAAATTATTGGTTTTTTAGACCTGTTTGAACGTAAAATGACCTGACCTCACACGATTCCAAGTTTTAGGTTATAAAAAGATAAATTACGTGAGGTCATACTTTGTATAATACTTGATGAAATTTAGAATAAGCGGAGTTGGTAGAACTTTGAATTTTAGAAAATTTATTTATTTATGTAGGAAAATTAATTATTCAAATAACTTTCTTTAAAATAGTATAATTAAAAAAGTCCGCTTTCAAGATACTTTAGTATCTTCTAGTTTATATTATTGAATGTATTTTTTGCTCAATTTTTTTTTTCTTTTTCATCTCATTGAGAGGGTGAGTCACGGACACCAACATATCCAAATTTCAGCTCCCTAAGTGCATTTTTGAGGGAGTTAAATTTGAGAAATATGTGCTCATATGATTACTTGCACATTTACTTACTTACATTGCCGCAAACCAAACTTTTTTAGTT
>VFXL01000285.1:0-11715 GCA_009761765.1 Phenacoccus solenopsis | reverse complement strand
GAAAACAAAACTAATAGGCGGTATAACCACCATACTATGTCAACTTCAAACTCAAAATATGGTATAAATACGTAATTTTACGACATTTTGACCGCACCACGTTGCGAAGGAACGTTTTTAGAATAAAAAAAATAATAATATGATTTTTTTCATGTAAGGGCTCTTTCTACAGCAACTATCACATATGTGCAAGTTGCATTTCAAAAGTCATTGTCCGAACTTCAGTGCTTGCCTTGTGGTAACACTAAAAAAGTTTGGTTTGCGGCAATGTAAGTAAGTAAATGTGCAAGTAATCGTATGAGCACATATTTCTCAAATTTAACTCCCTCAAAAATGCACTTAGGGAGCTGAAATTTGGATATGTTGGTGTCCGTGACTCACCCTCTCAATGAGATGAAAAAGAAAAAAAAAAAATTGAGCAAAAAAATCTACATTCAATAATATAAACTAGAAGATACTAAAGTATCTTGAAAGCGGACTTTCTTAATTATACTATTTTAAAGAAAGTTATTTGAATAATTAATTTTCCTACATAAATAAATAAATTTTCTAAAATTCAAAGTTCTACCTACTCTGCTTATTCTAAATTTCATCAAGTATTATACAAAGTATGACCTCACGTAATTTATCTTTTTATAACCTAAAACATAGAATCGTGTGAGGTCAGGTCATTTTACGTTCAAACAGGTCTAAAAAACCAATAATTTCACACAGTTTTCAAAAAATGTGACTTCACGTTAAATTATACTTCCTCACGGTAGACATATGCTTTTGAGGATGACCAGCTCTTTTTATTCGCCCTTTCTGCTAAAAATAAAAATGAAACAAAAGTAATGTATTCAAAATGGTCAACAACAGGCATAGCAGTTCGATTAACCTGATTAATAAGAAGTACAAATGGGTAGGGCTAGAATAAAGGTAATAAGTGCACAAAACTCAGCATACAAAGCACAAACAATAAATGACATACTTGAAGAAAATTCCCTTTGGAGTCGAATAAATGTATTTCCCCTTTTTGAAAAGCATACTCCCAGCCACGTCCCGAAGTTTTATAAAAAATGTAGGAATGGAAAGGAGCACAAACAAAATAAATGAGTGCACAAACGTGCACAAACGAAGCACAAACGATTGACATATTTTTCACCCCCCACTACTGATGGGCGGGGCAGCATTTCTCCAGCCCCGCCCATTAAAAGAGGGGGCACAAACGAAAATTATGTGTGCACAAACATGCACAAACGAAGCACAAACGATTGACATATTTTTCATCCCCCACCACTTATGGGCGGGGCAGCATTTCCCCAGCCCCACCCATTAAAAGAGGGGGGCACAAACGAAAATTATGTGTGCACAAACGTGCACAAACGAAGCACAAACGATTGACATATTCTACAACCCCCCACCTAAAATGGGCGGGGCTGCATTTCCCCAGCCCCGCCCATAGACTTTTTAAAAAATAAAAAGTTGGAGGGGAGCACAAACGAAAATAGTGGGTGCACAAACGTGCACAAACGATGCACAAACGATTGACACTATTTTCGAACCCCCACTTAAAATGGGCGGGGCCGGCGAAATGGACCTGCTCCTCCTCCTCATATTTTTGGGGCTGAAGATTCAAATTAGCATTAAAAACCACCACTGATTGGAATAAAACTGATTTTTAAAATTTTAACGAAGTTATATCATAGTTATTCCGACACGATTTCGTTATAACGAGAAGAGCAAGCACCTCGGTTGCCCTTATTTATAAAAAAATATTTTTCTATCGTAACCTAGTTAATTCAACAGTGTTTCTTCAAATGTTCTGCGAGCCATTACATATGGCTAAATGAACCTTCAAGATATCATACTTGTAATGCAAAAATCGTGGATGCAGGAACGACAGAGGAGAAGATACGCGGGGATGAATACCAAAAAAATACTTGAAAAAATTAACATATCAAAAAGTTAGATATTTGCTAAATAATTACAAATTCCTTTCCAATTCAGGTAAGCTACTAAAAACTGAACTTTTTGATCCTTATCGAGTACTTTCATAACATCCGAGCTGGAGGGATTCGCCCCATTTGCTCCTCTTGCCAGGAGCTCTGCCTATAATGATCTCTATGAAGTACATAGGTATTAAACTATCGAATTGGAAATGACGAACAGTTCAAAGTTGAAAAAAGGCGCCTAATTGTAGGTGTGTTATTCATATTAACGATCAAAATGGAATTTTTTTAATTGTGAAATTTCGTAATACAACATTTATCTCGAGCTCCGTGCGATTAAAAAATGACGTGAAACCAGAACAAACAACATCAACAAAATAATCAGGTTACAAAGATAAGCGAAAATATTCGTCGTTTTGCATTCGTGATGTGAGCAGTTGCATTTTCGTTTACCTTGTAAATGTATTTCATTCATTTGAAAATAATTCACGTAGGTTGGTAGAATAGGTACATTTAGATTTGCAAATTGAAATTTCTTAATTTCTGGGTATAAAAATGGAAAACATTTTTTCAATGTGGTTAACGCGTTATCAACTCGTAAGAATACTCTGCGTCTAACGTATAATCTTCTAAACACGAGATAACCGGTTATACTATGCGCCTCTTATAGTCTTCGTATTCGATTTTATGAACTATCATAATGAAAAGGAATTCATATTGCTTCGGTTAGCTTATTTGTTTACTTTTTAAATTGGCGAAAATTCATGCTAATGTGAACTTTTTTTTCAAGTTTGAATGCTGGTGCCGGATACAATCATAATTTGGCGAGAATACTTGTTTTCATTTCTCTGCAATGAGGTAATGTAGCCAAAAAATGACTTTATGATTTACTGTACTACGCAGTTCAACTGAACTTACATTGCGTAACACTTCGTAACACATGTAATACGATTACCAACAAACTGACAATTTTTTGATTTCCTATTAGTGTTTAAAAGGAAAAGAAAATCATTTCAGATGTGAATAAGTTAATTTTAATCGTAGAATCAAACATTTCGAATAATTGGATGTTCTTATCAGTAATAAAAGTGAATCAAATGTGTAAAATGCTACGAGTAATGTTTTAGAAAAATTAAATTTCTTATTACTTAGATTGTGACTAATGAAACCTCAATCAATCTACAACATGATTCACACCTACTTATTGCCATTAATCCGATAATATTTCTATGTCGATAATCTCGATATAACAACGCCATTTCTTTCTCATCTTCAGATAATGCGAAAGAACAAGAAAAACAAAACATGGGAATGTATTTAAACACGACCGAAAGTTCACCCAATGAAACTCAACCGCTACTAAGAACACATGAAGTTCACAAAGAACCGGTGTGGAAACAATACTTGGCCGCTTTTTTGGGTAAATATCATCCAAAAAATTCGTACTTCCAAAAACCTTAGCTTAAATATTCATCTTTGAATAAAATTAAATCCTTTTACAGCCTCCATTATTTCATTTAGCTCCGGTTGCGTTGGAGGTTGGTCTTCTCCGGCTACACCAAAATTACAAAGCGGAAACGCTATTGATCTCGGTGGAATCAGGCAGCTGACTCTAGAGGAAGTATCGTGGGTCGGATCGTTGATAAATTTAGGCGCTTTTTTCGGATCTATTCCGGCAGGATATCTGTCTTTTAAATGGGGCCGCAAGAAATGCCTGTTAAGTTTGGCTGTGCCCATTATTTTAGGCTGGTTACTTATCATATTTAATTTTAATAATGTAAGTTAACGATAAACTATCAAAGTAAGCAAGTTTTCAAGATGACGGTACATTTTCAGTTTTAATGAATCATTATTCGAGAAAAAATCATAGAAATGAATTTTAAAAATTATTAATATATTTTCAGATGGAAAACTATTTTCAATTAATTTTTTTTTAGTTTCTCAACATTAAAAATATGCCGTCATTTTGGAAATTCCATGTAGCACGAATAAGAACGAAATATTAGGCAACCTCGCATAATTTGAATTTCAGAGTATATGATGGGGGATAAAGCAATGTCTACAAAAACTTTTCTTAACAATGCGTCAATACAGCATTTTGCCAAGTTATCTGTAAAAAATGAAGAAAAATTACCAACTTTTCTGTCATTTTTTTACATTTTTGTATTATTTCTTCCCGGCTGCGACAGTGTAATTGAAACACCATGTTCTTTGCAATAATGTACAAACTATATACATGTGTATATATATATATATATATGACACTATCCTTGTCAGGCCCTAGTTGGTAGAAGATACTAAACAGACGTTCCGAGACCCAGCCTTATTTAAAAAGCTAGAGCTGCGTGCGTGAGCTTTTTGGAAACACTTGAACATAGCATTCTAGGAACCTTTAGAGGGGTAAAAAAAATTCAAATTCACGCATACAAATGATATGCAACGGTTCTTATGAGACACGCTTTAGATTTATTACTATCCTTGTCAGGTCCAGATGGATCTTTCTAAGAGATAGCACCCTTATCCAAGGTTTCCCAACATTTGTATAAAACTGAAAGCTATATACGCTCAAATATACACACAAAACGTTGCGAGACACAGAAGGAATCTCGCATGGGTCTTGCAACGTAGAATTGTGTTTCGAAACAGCATTTCTAAGATCGGGCCTGACTTTACAGTAGCATACCTATATATATAAAGCAAAAAGTTGGACATCTGGCATATGATTAGAATAACCTGAACGGCAAGGTATGAAATTCCCCCTCCACCAATCTCTTTTCCTAAATGAGGTACCTAAGCTGTAATAGTTATGGTTTTGGATTGACAACTCGGCTAAAAATATCAAAATTTAACATTATACAATATTTCAAGTATTGTATGACTCAAATGGAGAAAAGAAAAGAACAACCTGAAACCATAACCGGTACCTAAAAATTGATGACGAATAAAATTGCAATCCATATAAACTTATCACTAAGAAGCTGGTAACCCTAAGCACCTACATATACATAATAATTATATATTAAATTACATTAAAGTTAACCTAAAAGAGTAGCCTTTAAATATAAAGGAAGTTTTGGTCAACATCCCTGTTTTACAAGTCTAGTTTTATTTCCCTTCCCCTCTTTTTTCCTGATTGTTTGTGGTATATATATTACTCGGGACAATTTAAAATCATTTCCAACTTTTAGAAACCTCCTCCCCTCCTCAATTTAAGCACTAGGACTGTTTATCTGTCGCAGGGAAAACCATTCCCAAACATTAAAAAATTACTAAAAACTGAAGATGTACAAAGTTGCAAAATTGGAAAAGTTTAGTTTTGGTTCTGGTGTCAGTTTTTTATGGTTCTAGTTTTTGTTTTAATTCCTTATGGTTTCGGTTTCAGTTTCAGTTTTGGTTCTGGTGCCAGTTTCTTATGATTCCAGTTTTGGTTCCAATTCTGAATGTTTTCAGTTTTGGTTTTGGGTTCATTTTTTTTTGGTTCCACTTTTTAATCGCTTTAAGTTTTTTTTTTCAAGTTCTAGTTTTATTTCCAGTCCCAGTTTTGCATCTCTGAGTTGGAAAGTTAATTTTAATACAGAATGGGAAAATACAATGCTAAAAAAGAAAAATTCAGAATCCAAAACTCTATTCGTTGTTACTTTGTTCGTAATTTAGTTACGGTTTTTTTTTTCACATCATGATTTCCATTCTGGGATCATTTTGTTTTGATTCCAGTTCCAGTTTTTGAATCATCTTGGATTTTTGCAGGTTTTGGTTCAGGTTCTAGCCCTTGTTTTGCAGCCCTAAAAATATGCCATTCTCGAAAATGCCATGCATCTCTGTCCCCAACCTTAATCAGACAACCTTAGATTTGCTAAACTGCATGTTTCTAATTCACACCGTTGCCAAATATTTCTCGTCTTAAAATTTCATCAGTATTACCAAAAATCTCGTCTTTTAATTTTAACATAATAAATCTATTCTTTTAGGTATGGTTTTTATACATCGGACGCTTTGTCAGCGGCATCAGTTATGGTAGTTTTAAACGTCGCTTTACCGATTTACAATAACGAAGTATGTATCGACAGGATACGAGGTCGTGTCGGTATCCTGTACGATTTGATGCAGTGTGTCGGATTGGTATGGGTTTATAGTATCGGAGCCATAACCAATTTATTTTGGGTGACTGTTCTGTGTCTCTTAGTACCGGTGATTTTCGTATTAACTTTCATTTGGATGCCGGAGTCGCCTTTATATTTAATCAGAAAGGGCCGAAGAGACGAAGCGATTAAATCAATAAAGTGAACATTTCATTAATTTACAAATATCCGAGTTATTTTGCAAACAGCCGATAAAAATGTGATTTCATTTGCAGATGGTTACATGGAGAGGGTTGTGACGTTGATTTGGAATTATCGAAAATTCATCAAGCGTTACAAGAAGGAAAAGACCTCGATGGTATTTTGCCAGAAGAAAAGATCGATTCGGACACAGATTACGAAAATGGAACACTGTGCTGTACCCCTTGGGGCTTAGCTATGAAGTTTATAAAAGTTTAGAGAAGTAAAGGTAAAAAATTATAAGATAAACATTATTCATTTCATATCATACCTAAATTCTTCATAATATTCATTCATTTTTCAGCAAAGTTACCATTAAAACGGTACTCATAGCGTTTTTCATGTTCGTACTGCAACGAACCTGTGGAGCAACTATGGTACAGTATTACGCCGACAGCATTTTCGAATTAGCTGGTTCTTCTATAGCACCAAACGTGGCTACCATCTATATTGGTATCATATCCCTCGTTAGCTCCTTAGTCTCCATCATGGCGGTAGATGTAATAGGCCGAAGGTTTTTATTGACTTTCTCCTTCTTCATTATGACTTGCAGTATGGTGATTTTCGTCGGATACTTAATAACGATTTTCAATCCTGGTAAGCTATGAGTTCAAAAAAAAAAAAAAATCTAAAAGCAGTGATTCAACTATATACATAATTTATATTATTTCCACAGGTAATTCAATCATAACTAACGCCAGTATAAATGCATACTACGGTACGATACCAACAATATCTTTATGCATTTTCGTCGCCATGTTCCGTCTCGGCGTTAGCCCCATTCCATGGTTCATGGCGCCCGAGATTATTCCAACGGAAGCACAAAAATGGGCGCCTTCTACCATCGTATGTATAACTTGGGGCACCTCGTTTTTACTATCCAAAAGCTTCCTTCCAGCTATCGACGCTTTCGGCCAAGTTCCTGTGTACTCGTTTTTCCTAGTCGTTTGTGCCGTAGGTGTCTTCTACACTTGGATTTTCATACCGGAAACTAAAAACAAAAGCAGAGAGCAAATACAGAAAGAGTTGGGAGCCGCTCAATCCTGTTATGAAGCTATTTAAATAATCTCTTTAAAAATTAGTCAATATTTTTAAAAAATTAGACTGATGTAGATAATATATAAGTTACCTTAATTGTTTTTATGGCATAATTGTATTTTTGAGTTTTTTTAAAATTTCATTCGTGTATTATTTAGTTGGTAATTTTTATTTTTATTTTTACGAACGATAATCATTAAAAAAAAAAAAAAAAATAAGATGTATGTTAAGAATAAGAAATGATAATGAAGAAGTATTACGCGTGGTTTCTTTGTCACTTTTCCAAATAAAAATAATTTTTAAAATAAAAAAGCAAAATTTAATATTGAAAAACAGTCCCTATCTTCCAGTAAAGATATTTTAAATTTGAGCAATCGAGCACATTCAGACTTGCAGATAATGTGGTTGATAGCTTCACTTCCACTACCAGTAAGTATTTGCATGATACCCTAGTTCAGTAAATCCAAACCATTTCGTATAAGGGTCATTCATGAGGAAAATTTCCAATAACAATTTTTTTTCCTAATTGTTAGAGACTATTCCACCAACAACTCGCTTTAGTTTTAAATATTCACCTCAATTGAATCTTCAGTCTATTAATTTTTTTATTAATAAAAATGTTTCATTAAAAGTTTGTACATAGTCACAAGTCATTGTATAGGTACCTAATATGCAGGTATTTTCTTTCCATTCAAATACATATAATATAGTGTCACATAGCATACTTGGGCCTCTAAGTACCAAGTTCAAACACTCTTAACTCCTCAACTATGGATCGTAGCAAAAAAAATGATCCCATGAAAGTTGTAGGAAATTTAGTGTACAATAAGATTGCATTGAGCCATTTTTACTCTACGATCAAACCTTGAGGATGTAAATCAAATTCAAAAGCTCATATTTTGATCTTCAATTAACCATATATAAAAAGTTTAACTTTTCTAGTCGATTTGGTGAGAAGATATGAAACTATTTTTTCAGCACAATTTGGTCACCTACGTATCAAAAAAAAAACTCGTAAAAAATAATCCCATCAAACATTTTGAAATTCATCAACCATGTAAACTAACAATAAAACCGTCGTTTAACAGCAATTACGCTTTTATAAAACAAATAAGAAAAATAAGCTTTTAAAGATGTGTTTATTGGTATCACTCCAAATCAACATAGTTTTCAATAAATTATCAATAAACACGAACTGAAAGAATCCATTGATATCTAATCATTGAGTATTGTATTCTATGTATTTGCGTTTTAATTAAAATTATTTCGCATACTCCATAAACTTGTACATACTCAATCATCATTCAAAATTTCGACCAAGGAGTGAAAAAATTTTCCATTACCTATATGCGCAATATATTGCCTCGAAAATCAATATTTCCATTATTATCTTAATTTCTTTTTTCTTGGGAATACGAAGTAAGTACCTATGTAATAAGTAACAATAAAAAAAAGTGTTTCATATTTATTTGCTCAATTTTTTAAAGAAATACTGTATTGAATACTTCAAAATAACACCAATACGTATATGAATCAACTGTTGTAAACATTCCCTTATCTAACATCTATCGGAAATCGTCTCATAGAAACAAAACACTCGATACTATTACAAGTAATATGTCAAGTTGGATAATTTTCATTAAAGGAAAATGAATTTTAAACGCGTGGTGAACAAGATTTGAAATATTTGGTGCAAAAACTTCTACCAATTGAGACAAATTTAATCGTTTGATTTTTTATCCTTCATGAATGAGTTCGAGAGGCTTGGAATTTCTCATTTGAAAAGTCAGGTACTTATTTATTACATCTGCGAATTCGTCGGTAAGTGGTCAGTTTTCAATTATTAATTCATCTAATAAAATTTATCTATAGATGAAAATTTATTCGTAATTTAATGAACACTTCATTCTTTTCTGGGTCTCAACCTACTTCATGTGGGTCAAACTGGAAAACATAACTGGAAAACATTTTTCCAGTTCTAGGAAAGACTAACAAAGTGATGGATGAAAAATGAACAAACAGAAGCCCTAAGTCGAAATACCTTATGTCCCCAGTCGGAAATATGATCAATAAGAAGTACGGGTAGGGTAGGCAGAATTTCTTTTTTTTTTTAGAAATTAAATGGTCTGAGGTTACAATAAATGATAATTACTTCAAAAGGACACGAAAAAATTTCACCATTTTTAGAGCGTTAAAATGAAAAGAGTTCAAAAAAAGGAATTTTCAGAGAATTTTTCATGTTAAAAAGCCATATTTTGATTTAAAAAAAATATATTTATTATTGAAAAAATTAAAAATATAAATAAAATAATTATTTTAATAAAAATTTCATAAATAAAAATCACTATTAATAAATATTAATAATATAAATTAAAAAAAAAAATTTAAAGAATCAAATGAATAAAACAATCTAAAATTATATAAAAATAAATGAATTTTATAACTAAAAATATAAAAAAATATAAATATAAAACTTAAATTTATAAAATTTTTATAAAAAAAATAAATAAAAAAGAATCCGTACTCAAATTTCCGTTTCGGTTTCGGTTTTCGGTTCCGTTTCCGGTTCCGGTTCCGTTTCCGGTTCTGTTCTGTTCTGTTCACCATAATCTTCATTCTTTTACATTTTATGAAAATTTCTTTTAGAAAAAATTCTAAATCTCATATTTTTGACAATTTTTCAGGGTATGGTATGTAGGTAGTGGGATTTTTGGGCACCCTTTAGACATTCCTCAAATGATGACGATACTGACTTTGCTAATATTCCAACCATACGACATAATTTAACAACAAGCTCTTCACCAGCAGGGTATATACAATAAAAGGCTTTTTACTATATTTTTCAGTAGTTGGTCAAGTACTAGCTCATAGTCAAAGTTTATTGATGAGGGGCATCGAGTTATGCAATATGATCCCCATTAATCTAGAACATTAGAACAATAGTCGCGTATAGTACCGAACCGCTTGGTTTATAGCGCGCTGCAACAGTTTTTATTTTTTTTGACAATGTTGCCCCACTCCAAAAATTCTGAAATTTTTATGATATGTTTGGTGGTAAAAGATACATTTTATGTAATTTTTTCATAATTGCACCTCAAAAACTTGCTATAGAAATGGAGGTTTCAAATTTTAAAAATTGAATAACTCTTTTAAAATTGATCGAAAAAAATTGAAAAAATTCCTGAAAAAGCCTTTTGTTGTCAAGACACTATAAATAAAATTTCAACTTTCTACCTTTATAATAAGGCGAGAAAAAAAAATTAATCAAAAAACTTGTTTTTGCCTATATCTCCGAAAATAGGCGCAACTGGAGCCTGAAATTTTGGTCAAATTTTTTTTTTGATGTGGCCCACCTTTTGCCTTAAAAACCGTTCGGAAAGCTCTCGGGGGCATTTTCGACTATCTTATCCCATCATGCCCTTTAATAAAAAAAAATCCAGTTATTGTTGAGAACATTTTCAAAATCTAAAATTATATTTCAGAACCCTTCAAAACCCTCCTCTCCCCGATCGTTGACTGACCATAAAAAGAATCATATTACACAATTTTTGCCGCGTCGATACGAATAACAACTGATTGACAGAAAATAAATGAAATGTATAAAAATAGAAAAATTCATTTCCACCTTGAAAACACACTTTAAAAAAATCTAAAAATATCCACGAGTATAATAGCAAAAATCATTACGCATTTCGAGTACCTAAATACGCACAACAATCAGGTACCCAATAAATAACAAAAACGCCGACATTCCCATATCAAATCGATGCTCTCGGAGCAACTGTGCGTAGGCGTAAATCTGCATCATTAAGCATGCCAAATCGATACCTTCTTCTTTAGGAAACATGCGTTTACTTTTCCATAACTCGATATATCTATTTCGCACGTTTGCAATTTATTTTAATTAGTAATGAGTAAAAAACTATACGCGGAATTCGCATCGGTTGGAGTTTCACTCCGAGGAAAATCAATACAAGACTTAGAGAGAGAAAATTTCAAAACACGAGTACCACAACAATGAAATGATATTTTCATAAACATCAAGTGTCTGTTTTCGCGGTAAAATATGACGTATTTTATGTCGTATTCGCAGATGTGTTGGAGAATATATGAACCTAATTTTAAACTCATTTAAAATCGCTTAATTTACCGGTATTTATACCAAAATGACCGAGAACTTGATACAGTTTCAGGTGAACAACGCGCCTAAGATGGAGGTTAGTAAAAGCGCACAGCAAAAAAAAACGTCCAATACTAATCTTTATTTGGCGACTTGTGCAGGTAAGAACATAATATAAAATCATTTTCTTAGAGGTATTTTATTTTTATTAACGAGTAATTACGTAGAGTAGAGCTTCGAGTGAAATAATTTTTAGTTATCTCGAATACATAGACGCTATAAACGTAGTTTGGGAGATGTACAAAAT
>VFXL01000282.1:24193-52710 GCA_009761765.1 Phenacoccus solenopsis | reverse complement strand
TGATAATAAGAATGAATTGGAGAAAAACGTAATTTCTCACTTTTTCTTTCATTATTTGCTAAATAGAAATTATAGAAATGGGACGGCGGTACGATAAAATTACCAATGGTCTTTGCATGTAGTGATTGATTTGAAAATTGGCAAATTGTAAGCAGCAAATTTTATGCCTTTCAAGTATTGATTTCAAAGTTTGTTCAAAATGTGAAAAAAGTTACACACTGGATAAAGACAAAAGTAATAAAAAAAATTACAAATTACAAAAATTAATACATGAGATGAAAGAAAATTACCATGGTCGAAATTTTCATTTTGATAATAGTTTCTAGATATAATGGGTAAAAGCTAAGTCCACAGGCAAGAGGTGGGATGAGGTACTGGCGATCAGAATCCTGCTATGATCTTTCTTTTTCATCTGTACTCGTAGTAGATATATTATGTACATAAATATGCGACTTACGGAACAAAATATGCTATTCACATTCAAGGGTAATACGCAGTATTATTATTTATTTGCGATATATCGTAAGTTGATATTTTTTTATGCGTGAATAAAATTTACTTTTAAAAATTTCCTTTCCCCTTCCCTTCCGCCACACAAAAAATTCTCTCTCCTATATTTTAACTGAGAACTAAAAATTCATATCCTTACAAAATGACCCCTCCCTCCCTATTAAGTTATTCCGGCTACTACACTGATACTAGCAAAATAATTATGTACCTATCCAAAGCCAAAGATTTATAAAACTAAATGATTGATAAGTTTTCATGACCCACTTGTAGTGTTGCCAGCTTGAAAAAATCTAAAAAATTCTTACTCATAAAACTTTATGAGAACTGAATAGCTGTGATCTTTTTCTGTTTTTTTTTTTTTTTTTTTTTTTTTTTTTTTTGAATACGGCGATCTATACACAGGAATTTCAAGTTACAAAAATCAATCTTAAGATAATTTTTTCAATTAAAAAAATCATAACAGTAACCTATAATACCCGTCTGGTACCTCCACCCAAGGACACACCCAACATATCTGTAGCTTCATGAGAGACTTTGTAAAAAAAAAAGGTTTTCCTAACTTTCGAGAACCCTGGACTCTTGCGTCCCCTTCATTACAAATTATAACTCATTCAAAACTTCATTAAATAATAATAAGTTAATAATTGATATGTAAATTTTTTAATTTTAGTCATAATTATAATAATTATGTATTTTGAAATTTTTCACTTCGCATTGACCATTTGTGTTATGTTTTTGGAGAGGACGGCTGAGTTCTCTCTTATAACGTTTTATAATTTTTGTCATTTTTTTTCCATTTTTGAAATTTTCAACCCCCCTCCCCACTCTCACCATCATAAGAACTTGGCAGCTAAAATGCTTGTGGTGAAGTGCTTTCCATCAAAATTTATTCCCTTGAAAATTGTTATTCACAGTCTGGAAGGTTCCTTTATCAGATTCAAGTTTTAAAATCGAGTGAATTTTTGTACATAGAGCTCTCCTCACAATTGGTTGATAAGGGCACTCAAATTCAGAAGATTCGCCATTCTGGATTCATTTTCAACTGCATGAAAGTTTCAAGAAAATGAACACCTCAAAATTTCAAAAAATCAATTTTGTCTTCAACTCCATTCGAGAAGGTAGAATTTAGATATGCCGAGGTCTTCAACACACTCCATTATACATATGACCTCATAATCGAAGATTTCTTGGTTTCTAGTACCTATTTAGATCTACAGCAATTTGAGAAAACAATTTCAATATTTTATACTTACGAAAAAACTTATTAATAAAATTTTAATTTTTTAAAAACATTTTTATTTTATTTTTTTTAAATATTCCATTATATTTTTTCTAGATTAAAATTCATTCATTAAATATTTTTATTAAAGTATAAGTCGCTTTTCAAATACATGTAATCAAAGGAAGGAAAAGAATAGGCTCTCTCTAACGTCATCTCATCTTGAAACCTTATTGTGGCTTTTCAAAAAAAACTTGGTCGAAAAATCTTGACATACCCATTTACACATAAAAACTTTCAATTATATTCAGTAACCGCTGTTAGGCAAAAAGTTAAATCTATTTTTGGATTCTCTTTCCTTATTATTACGGGTAATGGATCAGGAGGTGTCCAATTGAGTGTCGCTTTACAACTGACAGGGTGTGGTTGCTTCCTACATGACATTCGAGGTTATTTTATTTTTGTTAATTTGTTTTTCCTTTTTTTTTATTCTTTTCTCGATATCTTAACTCCGATTTTCTTTTGTTTTTCCTGTATCTACTCTTCCAATTCAGATGCAATATTCACCACGGTACTATTGCATCTCCCACACATGATGAACAGTTGTTGAAGGGTGTATAACTAAAATATTTGAAGATCATGAAATTTTAATTTAAAAAAATGAAAATTTAAATTACATATGCTGAGAGTAGTAATAAAAACAAGTATTCAGTTTGTTTTCAGTTCCCATTAATTCCTCCACTTTCCACTAAATTATACCACAATGATAACCAAACTAAGCCGATAAAGAGATCAGATAATACGGACGGAAGCGAAATACTCACATTCGCCCAACTCCCGAAGAACCCAGTCAAACGTAAATCCACCGCTATAAGACGGAGTCAAAAAAAGTCAACACATTGAAAAAATCCGACAAAATCGCCTATAAACCGCGTTATTAGTTATTACATGAATACCGAATACAAATAACGGCATCACCTCTAGAAGCGACCCAGCGGCACCATCAAAGATCGCTGAAAACACCAAAGAGCTTTCCTAGCTCAATACATAGACGCGTATATGGCTAATGTATGGAGTACGAAAACAGCGCGCGGTAATTCTTCACACGACCTAGCTGCCGTTTATTGTTTGGTGTTTTTCACTTTTGAAAAATCCCGACGACTGATGACGACACTGTTGTCGCTTATCCCGATACAATATTCGTTCTATTGTGGCCGATTATGTGTATTCTTTTTCCTTCTTTGACTCGCTTTCGTTCTACTCTGGATAACCTTTTCATCGGGGGCTGCGGTATTGTTGATTTCAATATATAGCGAGGAAGTGACGCGGTGGCGGTGATTTTTGTGCGGTTCCGTTCCAAAATGTCCTTTCACATATTTCTCTTCTCCCGGCACCGTTCATAATTTAAATGTTTATGCTAACGTCTCAATGAAAGAATAGATTATCGTGTCAGAATTTCCTCGTTCCGTCCTCCGCCGCCTTATCCATACCTGCCACTAGCATAATAACACACCGGTGTTATACCGGCAGCTCCCATTGTGCGTATCATGTATACATATATAAATTGTAAGCTCCCTTTCAAAACCTAAATACAACACTACTGCGACGACGACCAGTTTTTAAAAAATATTTATTATTTTTTTTTCCTTCATATTTTTCTTCTACATATACAAGAACGAGGTAATTTCCAACAACGTCTATTGTATAGACGCGCGATTATAACGAGCGGCGACTCCTTTTAGTATTAATTTACCGCAACACCGCGTTCCCAATGTACGCCGCTGCTAACCTTACTCCTTTTTTCGGCAATTTTTTTTCTTCTTCAACATCGACGGAAAACAAATTACGACAGTTGCAACTTCTCTATATTAGTAAATGAAGTATGATAGTAATTTATTTAAATTTTTTACGATCGAAGTGACCCTCTTTCCTCTCTCATTATTAATGCGGTAGCATCACGCGATGAACAGTAGCTGGATAATTAATCGTGTTTAAGATTCACCAACGCCTGTCTGCATCTACATAATAAAATAAATTCGAGGAAAAAATCAAATTCTCAAATTCAACGAAATAGTACTTTCGAAAATTATATCGGAAACTTTTTCGAATATGAGGAAATTGGCGCAAAAAGGTTCAGATGGGAGGAGCAATATATGTAGTTGCAAATTTGTTGACATCTTTTATGCCTAAAAAGTGATTTAAAAAACATTAAAAAAAATTGTTTTTGAATTCTCAAAATAACACATTCAAGTACCATAAAAAATTTTGAAGTAACATTACTTCAAACCTTCTAGACAGAAGCTTCAATGACCAATATATTAAAATTCATTTACATTACGATCGAGCCATAGAAACTCTCTGCTAGAGCCACGCGTAAAAATTAAGTTTATTTAACTCTGGTATAGACAAGTCATTCCCTATTCCACCTCAGTTATCAAATAGAACCGATTACAAATTCACAATACAACATATTCTGACCAACTATCCGAGCTGTTATCACCAATAGATAAGTCAAATGTTAAACTTGTTTGCCTTTTTACAATCTTCTTGTTGGGCTCTTTTCCTTAAAACGAACCTTTCGTTGAACTTTTAGTCACGTAGTGTATTAAAAATACAACAAAATCATTCCACAACGAAATTAATTTCATAAAAATTTTCAAACCAATTTGAGTAGCTTTAATCGAAAAAAAAATTTAAATAAAGACTTCAAACCCGTTTGCTCAAAAAGTTACAAAATATGAAAACTAAAAATAAATATTTGTGTAAAAAAATTGTACAAAAATTTATAAGGAAAAAACAACAACAACAACAACAACGAACGAATATACGTTAGTGAGGTGAATCAAGTGCCCAAGTCTTCCTTTTGCTTAACTTTTCAATGTATCATCATAAATATGCATATTTAGATTCTAAATTAAGCCAAAAAAATAAAAAATAAACAAACGAAAAATATGGAAGAAATGCTGAAGAAATTGTACTTTTACTCATCTCCTTGATAATATCCTACTCGAGCTATTGAACCTGCCCCCCCCCTCCGTCCTCAAAAAGTATAATCAGTAAGGTCTCAATATGATATAAAAACCCAAAAAGGAACAAAATTTATTTTTGTTTTTGTTTGTTTTTTTTTTTTTTGATGATTTCCTAATGATCTGAGTAATAGAGCAATTTTTTTTTTTTTCAAATAAAAAAAATATAACATTAAAAACACAATTTTTTTTATTTTAGCAATATCTGCGAAAATCATTAAATTCTGACTAAAATTACTATAAGTAACCTTGTGACAGGCTGAGCTCTTGTGATGAGATTATTTTTTGTAGCATGTCACTTTTAAAATAATAATTTTTTTTTTCAGTTGTCGAAAAAATAGAGTATCATCGTGTATTATCTGTTCAAGATAATTATGAGTTTTTTGTAATAAAAGAACGTTAATAATTTCCCATGAAGCTTAAAAACGATTATATTTCATATTTTTTGATGATTTTTTTTATTAAATCATAAAAAATGAAAATTTTATTATTAATATGAAATATAATAACACTTTTAATCAGTATCCATCTGCCAACCACTAAAAAATCATATTCTTTCCATACCTACATTAAATATTTTTTATTTTTTATTTCCTACCCATTGCCCACCTAAAAAAGCTTGCACTGTCACTGCAAACAATGAGTAATAAAATTTTATTTTTGGATTAAAAAAAAATGCCGAATTGAATATGCAAAAAAATGCTTTTTCAAGTAAATACCTAAATTCAAGATTAACTGATTTTTTTAAAAATAATATCTCGATATAAAAATCTACAAGATTTTCAGTTCTACTCATAATATTAAAAAAAAAAAATAATAATAATAAAATAAGCGTCATGAGTTGAAAGTAAATTTGGCTCTTTAGCACTTCAATTTTATTCCTTACTATTTTATTTTGAGGATCTTCTTTTTAACACAGTTACCCGGATGAAAAATTTTGTTAATAGAAGAGCAAAATAATTAGTATACTTATACCAGCCGTAAGCTATTCTTACTTATTTCATATAGTACCTACGCTGAATTATGCTAAATGAAATTTATTACTGATTAATGTAAAATTATAGTCATTTACGTGACATATTTTACTTAATTTTTTTGTAAAATTCTATTAAAACTTTTAAAAGGGCCCACAAATGAACCAAATGAAAGTAGGGAGGCGGGCGGAGGACTGTGATCGTATCTTAGTAGCTCAGTCAATCCACGACAGTGCAAGAAAAACAAAAATAGTGAATCTTGTACTTCTAATTTGTTCAAAAATTAAAGGTCAATAGATCCAAGTACCCATATAGAAATACAATAATAACGTTCTCCTTAGCAGAAGAAATGGAAAAAAATAAAATAAATAAACAATACGTAATTCGATAATGATAAAAAAAAAGGAACAAATACATTGTATAGCAATTTCATCCTCATTTGGTCACATTCATTCGTCTTTTTTTAGATATTATCAACATTCTAGTTTAGAATGCAATTTAGCGAGGAAAATGAATATAAAATTTAACACATGTACCTGAAACAGTTACAGGAATCCTATTATCAAGATGTACGGGCTCGCAGCTGTATTATCCCTTCATTGAATACTCCGGTATCTTATGTCTTGACCACATTGAACTGGACTCCATAATGTATACAAACATTCGGACAATAAGCAGATACCAAAAAGACCAAACAAATGGCGAATCTTCGAATCTGGACGAATTTTATAAATAACCACAACTCGAGATTAGAAAGAAATACGAGTAGTTTTCGTTATGGTACTCGAATCAAAACGTACGAGGATTAGCCGTGCCTTTTCGAATCACATCACCAGTCACTAGGTACTAGGCAACTGAATCAGGTAAATGAATACGAATAGCGAACACGTTGAAGGTTCGCTGAATCGTTACATTTACGATAATTTGGATTTTAAAAAGCGTTCTTCGGTAATTAGCAACACGATCGTGTTGATTCGTTGAAAAGGTTTCTTACAATTTATGTCATCAGGGTCATCAGTCATCACTAAATCTGAATAGACCTTTACCAGACTACAAATCAGCCAACACATCGTTTGGAAAAAAAAAATGTGCACCTGAAAAACATGGAATTGTTGCGGCTAATCAACAACTTGTTGATTTTCGTCACCTATTAATCGATAAAATAAAATCCCATTTATAGCCATCTTCTATTAAAACTTCCGGCTACACAGAGCAACAAGCCATATTCGAGTCAACTAACAGGTTAACAGGCGAACACGCAGTACGTTGCAATATAGGATTAAAACATCCGAAAGAGAAAATTGAGCGTACGTCAGTCGCGGGCCGTCCGAGTCAAGAGGTTAACGAATACACCGCGATTGCGCGCCCACACTTTCTAAAAGTACCGAGTCCGGGGTCTCGTGTTCCGGTAGCATTTATTCATATACTACCCGAATAGCAATTAATTAATACCGTTAATATGTGGAAGTTAATAACGATAACAACAACAATAATGACTCGTAATATCAGTCTTACCATGACAAAATAACAAAAAGTCATACGCGCCGGGTTAACAGACGTATTAACCCCGTCGCACATTCCAACCGACGGCGGCCGCGTAAATTAAATGATCACGCTAATGGAGCAATTTTCGGATGTTTCTAACGTTTCAATGAAGCTACTTCAAGTACATGTACAGAGATTGCGAAGTAGCACGCGCTATCGTGTTACCAACGCAAATACGTATGAATGGAAAAGCTTTTACAATTAGTAGTTCGGTCAATAAAGGCCGAAATTGGGGAGTGAACTCGAATATTTTCTGGAAATGTGCAATTTGGAAGGTAACATTTAGACACCGTAAGATCCTTCGCAATTCCCTGCGTATGTCGATCTAAATTTGCAATTAGATGAGTCTAAAATGTCAATCTTTTTCCATAACTCGCTATGAACCAATTTGAAGACAGCAAGACGTTCAGTATAATAAAATCTAGTTGAATTAATTTAAAGAATTTCTTTATGATTTTTGCATATCCGGCCTTGATAGCCAGAACATAAATTCTTATTTCAGTATTTCAACTCGAATGAAAAAAAAAAACAGTAATTGCGCCTTTTTTCGATTGTTAGGCCACCAAATATCATTAAATTCATAAAAATCGATTCAAAATTCAGTGTTGTAGGAACGAACAGATGTCTGTTCTTGTTCCTGTTCTCGTTCCTGGAAAGACCCAGTCATTTGATCCTGTTCCTGATTCGTTCTTATTCTCAATGTTTCAACTGTTCTCGTTCCGTTCTTCGTTCTTTTAATTCTTTACAATGTCGTTCTCGTTCTGTTCTTTGTTCTTTCAATCCTTTATGGTCTCGTTCGTGTTCGTTCTGTTCTGGTTCTTCAACTTTTTCTTTTGTTCTTTCTTTCTTTCTTTCTTTCTCTCTTTCTTTTTTTGATAACGTGCTTACAGTTTATGTTGTTGTTGAAATTGAAAATTAATAAATTGAAGCTAATAATTTAAAAAAAAAATTACTTATATGGGTATATGTAGCACTTGCTCGCTTTCAAGTATAAGTTTCTCATTTTCTCTTTCCCCTCATGATATCTATTAATTTTATAATAAATCATGAACTTTCAAAAGAACGAAGAACAACAAAAAATTACATCGTTCTTGTTCTTGTTTTTATACCTCAACATTGTTCATTAGTTGGTTCTCGTTTTGTTCTTCGATCTTTCAGCTTGAAAATATTCTGTTCTTTGTTCCAGGGCTGGTGAACGAAACGATTGTTTTGTTCTGTTCCGTTCTTTTGTTTTGGAAAACGCGAACGTTACTGTTTTGTTCTGGTTTCGTTCAAGTAATTTATTTTTTTTTTTGTTCTGTTCAGTTCTGTTCCGTTCTGTTTTCCATTCTATTTTGTTCTGTTCGGTTCCACTCTATTCTGTTCCATTTTCCGTTCTGTTCTGTTCTGTTCTGTTCCGCTGCGTTTCATTCTTTTTTGTTCATTGTACTTGAAAAGTTGAAAACACGAATGAAAAAAGAAAAACTATAAAAATAAAAAATGAAAATTATATTATAATTATATTACAATAAATCAAAATTTCTTCGAATAATAATGATGTCATCTAATGATTCATCATTAAGAGATGATCGGTAATCATTCAGAATAAACTTCATCTCAGAAAATAAAGTTTCGACAGAAACTTGTGTACCTGTGTAATATCTGTTTGCGTCCACTAGAGGGCGTGTTTCATGTACAATGTAAAAGAATGATGTACTCAGTTTTTGGAATGTTGTATAGATGAATTTTGGAGATAAACGAGTCATGAAGTACGTGTTATTATTATTTAATAATTTACGAAAGACATAACAAAATTGGCGCAGTCAGGTAATTTTTTTTTTCGTTGTGGCGTATGAATAGTATTCATTTTCTCATAAGTCATAATGCCAGATGTCGAAGATCCTTCTCAACTCACAAGTTTACTAACTGCGATACAGCAACAAGGCGACGCCATTACCAGGTTAATCGAATCGTTAAATTTCCGAAGTGAACCTCGTACAGCAATTCATGGTGTCCAGTTTGCCAAATATGATGAATCTGCTGAAAACTTCGACGATTATTTGGATCGTTTGCATGCATTTTTCCAAATTCAAAATGTGCCGGAAAGTTCGCGTGTACAAGCATTGATTTCGGTGTTACCTCCGAAACTGTTTACTTTGTTAAAATCGTTGATTTACCCCGAGACTTATGATAAAAAAAGTTTCGATGAACTTAAAAATACGTTGAAAAAACACTTAAGCCCTGTTCAGTTGATAATTCCCAGCAGGTACGCGTTCCTTACTAGATCTCAAAGAGAAGGAGAATCGGTTGCTACATACATATCTGAATTGCGTAAGTTAGCTGCAAACTGTAAATACAACGAAACTATGCTAAATATTATGCTTCGTGATATCTTCGTAGTTGGATTACGTTCTCGACAAATGGTCGATCGACTTTTAGAGGAAGATGATATTGACCTAGAGAAGACCATCGCTATCGCTTCAGCTATTGAAAAAGCAAGTGAAGGATCGTCCGAGCTTAATAATAGTTCACAAAAATCTACTTTATCGTCGAGTATTAGTGTAAATAAATTGGTGAAATGTTCGCGAGAACAAAATAATAATTATAAACCTAAATCAAACGAATCGAGTGCTAATAGTGCTGTGAAGTGTTTCAAGTGCGGTCGTAACGGTCATAAATCCCCACAATGTCGTGCTAAAAATCTTAAATGCAATAAATGTGATCGCGAAGGTCATGTTGATTCAGTTTGCCGCAATCTTAATCCTCAACAGCAATCTTTGAACAAAGAGAAGTCTAAAAAATCTTGTTCGTATTGTAAACGAATTGGTCATACCGAAACGGTTTGTCGCAAGAAAAAACATAACCAAAAGGTAAATTTATTAGAATATGATGACCGCCAATGCCCGGACGAAAACGTTTTTCAGTTATGACAATTAAACTGCGACGAGGAAGACGACAAGCCAATTCTTTTAAACGTTAATCTCAATGGTTTTACTACATCGATGCAAATGGACAGTGGCAGTCGTAAAACCCTTGTCGAACTCAAAATCTACGAAAAAATTCCTCAAAAACCGGTATTATACCAAACTAATGCAGTTTTTAAAGCATATTCTGGTGATATTGTGAACCCGCTGGGTAGTGCAACCACTCGAGTAACGTTTAACGGTGAAACGAAGAATTTACAGTTTTATGTCGTACCAAACGGTAAGCAATCGATTTTTGGTCGTGAGTGGATGAAAAAACTTGGCATAAAATATACCCATCGTGATCAAGAAATTAATTTAATTGATATTAATGATGATGATCGCGTTTCTAAAGCTAAAAACATCGCGTTAAAATATAAACAAATTTTTAATCGTGAAATTGGTGTCGCGAAAAATTTTGTGTGCTCAATTAAACCGAAAGAAAATGTGCAGCCTGTATTTAAAAAGGCTCGCCCCCTTCCTTTATCTATTAAACCGCGCGTTGACGAAGAAATTTCCCGTCTACTTCGCGAAGGCATTGTTAAAAGCGTGGACACATCAGATTGGGCATCACCTATTGTCCCTGTTATGAAACCAAATTCGTGTCGCATCACAGGAGATTATAGTTCTACGGTTAATCCAGCTATTAAAACTACGCAGCATCCATTTCCGGGTTTCGAGTCCGTTTTCGCAAGTTTAAGCGGTGGAACTCGTTTTACTACGCTCGATGTACGATCTGCGTTCCTACATATTCCGGTTGATGAACCCACATCCCATATGCTTACATTAAACACTCATCGAGGATTGATCCGACCTTTACGCTTGATGTTCGGGGTAAGTTCAGCGCCAGCTATTTGGCAAAAGTATATCGAATCAGTTTTAAATGGTGCCGGATGCGTCGTTGTACACGATGATATAATTGTAACCGGTAAAAATGACGAAGAACATTTTCAGCGTTTAGAAAATGTATTTCGGTTATGTGCTGAAAATGGAATTCATCTTAACGCAGATAAATGCAGATTTTTCAAAAAGGAGGTGAAATTCCTTGGATACCGAATCGATGCCATTGGCATCCATAAAACGCAAGAAAAGGTAGACGCTATTTTAAATGCTGCTGCTCCGCGCAATGTTACTGATGTTAAAGCCTTTATGGGCTTAGTTACCTTTTACGCCAAGTTCTGTCCAGATTTGTCGACCATGGCTAATCCTCTATATAAGCTTCTTCGCAAAAATCAGCGTTTTGTTTGGGATAAACGCTGCCAAGAAAGTTTCGATGAAATTAAGAAAGAACTCTCATCAGATAGAGTTCTTGTTCATTACAATCCGTCATTACCTGTAATTTTAGCCGTTGATGCAAGCCCTTTTGGCTTAGGTGCCGTTCTTTCACATTTAATAGAAGGCCAAGAACGACCGATTGCTTATGTTTCGCGCTCTTTAACGCCAGCAGAGAAAAATTATGCCCAAATCGATAAAGAAGCCCTTGCCATAGTATGGGCGGTGAAAAAATTTTATAATTACCTATATGGAAAGCGGTTTACATTACTCACGGACCATCAACCATTATCGCATATTTTTGGCCCAAAAAAGAATTTACCTCTATTAAGTGCAACGCGAATGCTGCATTATGCCTTACAATTACAGGCATTTCAATTCGATATCCGTTACCGAAAATCGGAACTTCATGGGAACGCAGATGGTTTATCTAGACTCCCCTTAAAATCAGAAGAACTGACGTCGGTCGATGAAGCTGCAGTATTCCAGTTATCGCAGGTTACTACTTTACCTCTATCATGTAAACAAATCGGTGAAGCTACAGTTAATGATGGAGAACTCCGTCCAATCTTAGATGACTTACGTTCTGGTAAAAGTCTAGGTGCGCTGGATGGAAAACTTTCACTCCAAGGGAACATAATTTTCCATGGCATACGTGTATATATTCCTGCAAAGTTTCGTGCTGCTATCCTTCAAGAATTGCACGACAGCCATTTAGGCGTGGTAAAAATGAAGGCGCTTGCCCGTAGCTATGTGTACTGGAAGAACATCGACGCTGATATCGAGAATTTAGCTCGAAATTGCCCAGAATGCATTCAAACCGCTCGAGAACCTTCAAAACTTCCAGTTCATTTCTGGGAACTGCCTTCAGCTCCCTGGGAGCGAATCCATATCGACCACGCCGGTCCATTTTATGGTCATACCTACCTTGTTATTGTAGACGCAATGACAAAATGGCCCGAGGTGTTTTGTGTTAAAAATACGTCATCTGCTGTTACAATAAGTAAACTTGAAAAATTGTTTGCTCGTTTCGGCTTGCCCAAAACTATCGTTTCAGACAACGGGTCTTCTTTCACAAGTGCCGAATTCCAAACATTTCGTCAAAACTATGGTATAATTCATAAAACCTGCGCACCGTACCACCCGTCAACCAACGGTTTAGCTGAAAGGTTTGTTTTTACCTTAAAATCAGCACTTCGAGCAGAAAAGCGTACTCGGGGAACAATTAAGCAGAAAATAAATAAATTTCTTTTCTCATATCGAAGAGCGCCGCAAACATCAACGAATGCCTCTCCCGCAAGTTTGATGTTTGGTCGTGAAATTCGCTCGCGTCTCCATACTTTTCGTCCAAGCTTATCCGAAACAGTGACTAAAAATACCTTTCGAGATCGGGTCGAGATTCCAATCCAAAATTTTAAAGTTGGAGATAAAGTTGCTGCACGCAACTACCGCTCACCTAACGCTAAATGGGAATATGGACGTATTATTTCTACTGATGGTACACGTTCATGCACGGTGGAAGTCAATGGTAACTTATGGAGACGAAATTGTGACCAACTTCGTAAAATTGGCGATCAGGTTCAACCTTGGTTGCGAGAAAATTTTTCAGCTCCTCGTGAGCTCCCAAAAACTTCTCCTGTTCAAACACCTACACAGGAAAATTTGAGTCAACCTTCAGAGCCTAGCTCTCCTGCATTACCTGTCTCAACTCCTTGCGAGGTAACTCCAACATCAGACCTCGCCCCGACAGTTCGTCGTTCAGAACGGACAAAGCGACCCCCTGTTTGGTCAAAAGATTATGTTTAGTTTAATCTATAATTTACTATGATTTTTCATTATATCTTATATGCATCTATTGCATTTTTTTTTCTCTTTCTTTCATTCCTTTTTTTTCATATTATTGTTTATTGTCTAACTTTAATTTCGTTGAAAATTTTCATTTTTTTTCTTATTCTATTTTTTTTTTTTTTGTTCATTTTCCCCTATATTTTTTTTTTCTTGTAAGAGGGGAGGAAGTTGTAATATCTGTTTGCGTCCACTAGAGGGCGTGTTTCATGTACAATGTAAAAGAATGATGTACTCAGTTTTTGGAATGTTGTATAGATGAATTTTGGAGATAAACGAGTCATGAAGTACGTGTTATTATTATTTAATAATTTACGAAAGACATAACAACCTGGGATGCCAAAGATTATTGAAGTGATTGAAAATAATTTTTTAAATTTGTTTTTATTATCCACCCAAAATTTCAAAACATCGTTTTCGTTTTTATCAGCTGCCATTGTGATGTTATCATCGTACTCCTTGACTTCCTCCTCAAAATATTCATCTTCAGTAATTGAAGATGAGCGCAGTTCTGTTCAGTTCAATTTTCTGATTTTTTGTTCTGTTTTGTTCTGTTCGGTTCTGTTCCATTCCACCATTTCGTTCTGTTCTGTTCGGTTCCGGTTCATTTGTTCAAAACATAATATTGTTCTGTTCTGGTTATCGTTCATCATGAATTAAAATTTTAGTGTTTTGAATCGTTCATAATGTTCCGTTCTGTTCCGTTCAACCAGCCCTGCTTTGTTCTTCAGATATATCACTTTTATGTTCTCGTTCTTGGTCCTGTTCCTCGAGAACAATGAAAATTCTCCGTTCTTGTTGTTCTTCGTTCTCGTTCTTTGGTTTGTTCCTACAACACCGATTCAGATTGCAGAAAATTTCATTTTTTCGATATTTTTACAAGAATAGTAAAATTTTGAAACTTTAACCCCGTTTTTTGGAAGGTTTTATGCAAGTTTGGAGGCTGAAATTTTCTATGCTTTTTTTTTTTTAGATCATTTTACAACTGCTACTCAGATATCTCAGACATGTCTCCAAAAAAAAAAACGCCAAAATATATTAACTCTAGTTTTAATATATATTTCACAACAGCATAGGTACTGGTTTTTTTCAAATTTTATTTTTGTTTTAATTTTTCTGATTTCTTCATTTCATTAAGAATTACTCATCTCTTACACTTAAGTTTGATTTGAGCACATATTTTTCGCCAATATATATTTTCAATTTTTCATTTCAGTGACTACCATGTTACGAAATTAGGAACATTATATTTGATATCGAAGAAAAAAAATACACCTTCAATAACCCCATTTTTAATTCTTCACAGATCTTCACTAATCTCTTTCTTCGAAGATAATATCATCAATGTGGCCTGCTATTTTCTAAAAATAAGCGATTTAAGTGCTGGTAAAAGAATACCCCTTTAAAAAAAATTGAGCAAGATTGTTGGCACGTAATCGATCGCTAGTTATAAGTTTATCCCGAAACATCAAAATACATCGACCGATTAAACGATTTTTAAAACCAAATAAAGTACAGATTAAATAGCGCCATATTAAGAACGAGAAAAAAATCGCGAAAGGTTCCCAACGCAAGTTTTTTGTGCGTGTCTTCAACATATGAAAAGGAACGGGAAAGAAACATGCGCGATAAAAAAGACGTCGTCGGTTTAAAAGCGATTTCAGCGGCCAGATTAGATTTGATTGAAGAGAATGCGCCGAAGGGAAAGAATATCAAGTTACGGATTAACGGTTGAACGAGCCGCCGATAAACATTGTACCCCCAATTTGGGATAAAATCCGCTTGTGTTGTTGGTACCTTTATTGTGATCGTTTATCATGGTGCCCGAAATACTTGCTAATAGAAATCCGCGCGGCAATAACATATTCGATATTTACGTATATAAACGCAAATAGGCTAAACCATTCTTTACACCAAATTTCATGCGCTGAATAAAGGCCGACAATTCGATTTGTGTGCGGCATTTGGTAAAATGAGAAGTTCGATAAAAAACAATATCGAAATTCAAGTATGCGTGATTTTTAAAAGATAATATTAACGTTGTTTCAGATAGCAATTCATTCAATCTAGATGGTGGCCTTATACTATTGTGTTCGGGTATAAGGTAGCCAACTGATGTGGTGACTGAGAAAAAGTAAACGGTGAGAAATTTGTGGAAATGTGTGGTCCAAAAAGAAAAGACCAGACGGACATAATTGTTTCGGGGTAGCGTGTCTGATGAAGCGTAGAATGGCGCAAGGAAGTATACTAGTGAGGGCAAATTATTGTCGCATGGCTACTTAATGCTACTGTCGAATCTAAAGGTGATATAAAAAAAGTATCAACCATGAAAGCAAAATATTATTATCATAATAAATGAATTTCAATTTTGAAGTTGCCAACAAAAATTTAAGGACTCACGCGATCAATTTTAAAACATTCGAGTTAAATCGATATTATTCAAGCTACTATAATATAGATTATATAATTTTGTAGCGAATAATCTACTAAGGTTTCAAGCAACGATAAATAATCAGATTAAATAAATTAAAAAAATTCAAAAGAAAAGGTACATATGTACAGTTCTAAGAATTTTCAAAAATAATGTTCCTTCTCTTTAAGGTTATTTGACAACTTTAGGAAGCCAGCGATGACAATTTTCATCCAACTTAACAATCACATTGATGTTCGAAGAAAGGTGGAAGAAAGTCGTCACTGCAAAAAAAATGAATTTGTAGAAAATTTGAGTCATGTCCCTACAAGAGCACTGAGCAGATAATAAAATAGCCCACTTTCGTGCTGCTCCGAATGCTCTGGAAATTGAAAAATCACATATGTGAATTCTTTTTCTTCAAATTACAGATACATCAAACAAGAGTCTATTTTTAAAACTTCAATTGAACAATTCATTTTGAAAAATTGTGACGAGACGTCATTTCCCAAACGTCCGCAGCATACGCCTCGCACAAAAGATTAAATGATCGTATTCGAAGAATCACTCTCACAGCATTCACCATCCTGGCTCCATCTGAAACAGTAAATTTGTAAATGAATGACCGTAAGGGCACAACGAAACGGACTCGAAGACTGGAAGTACTGACTAATTCTTTGTGTCACCGAAATTAGCTTTTCAAAGGAATTATGAATGGAGGAAACGTGTTAAATACAATAAGTACCAGCCTAATTAACTAATAATCTGAGTTCGAAGTTTGATAAAACAATTGTGAAGTCTAATTCCTTACTTCGGCGAAACGATAAATTTTATTAGTTATAATTTTCTTTTCAAAACTTAAACACAATAGATGCATTCATTTTATAAAGAAACCCGTATTTATTGTCAGGTTGAAAAATCAAAAGGTAAGCAGCCATGCCGTATCACTGGAGCTGAGTTTCTTTTCAACTGAAGCTTATTTAGATTTAAGGGACCATATTCTGCTCGCCAGTTAATCCACCTTACTCGCAGTTGGATTTTTTTACGTCAGTATGATGAGGAGATATGAACAATTCATGAAATTTTCTGTCACATTTTCCCTTCAAAACTAGTTTTTTGTTTTACTTCTTCAAATTCTCTTGGGTGAAAAAAATCGGAACAAATTAGTCACTTGGGCTCACTCCATCATTTGACACAATAATCAAGAATTTTCTATGGTTCTTTTACCTCTACCTAATTTTGAAGTAATAACTACTCCTCCCCTCCCCTCTCCACTACTATATACAGCATAATTCTCATCGCTAGAAATGAAATGAATCCATATTTATCAAGCTTGAGCTGTTTGAGGCTCTTCAAGGTTTCCTCAAATTTTGAGGATTTTCCATTTTGACCCTAATTCAGGAGCTGATATTCTGGTCTCCAACTCATGCCGCGTAAAAAAAAGAGATTTTTTAAATTGATTTTGCGACGAGATATAAAAGATTCAAGAAATTACACGACTCAAAACCAGAGATGTCATGATTCTCGATTAATCGACGATTAATCACGCGATGCCAATAATCGTTAATAATCGACAGTACATCGATTAATCGACCGACTATTTTCGTTTTTTTGGCTTTGTAACAATATCTGGAAAATGCCGAAAAACTATTGAACGATGTTATGTCATTTTTTTTAAAACACTCACCAGTTAGCACTCTTTTCTCTTTGGGGTAAAGCTCGCTCGATTCAAGTTACTCTATGAAATTGAATTTGAAATTTCGTGGCACTAAGAGCCGATTAACCGCGATGATTAATTGGCCGATTAATCGATTATTTTCAAAATTATAATCGCGATTATATCGATCTGTAAGTGTAATCCTTTAAATCTCTGCTCAAAACCTCCTCAAAAAACAGTTTTTTGGTGTAACAATTTCAAAAGATTAATGTTCATGACTTACTTTTCCATATAAGTTAACAAACAAAAATTTCGAGCCATTTTTTTCCTTGTTGAACATTTTAGGCCAATGCATTTAGACATGAAATACACCAAAGGTCGGAAAAATTCCCATCAAAGCGATTTTTGGTATGGTTGTTAGGAACACCATTCTAAACAACATACTAAAAGTCCTGACCCCTAGGTGTGGAGCGTATCCCCCAGGGGGAAAAATGTCCCCCCCAAAATCAGTTTTTGGCCCCTATCTCCTCTGCATTTGGTCGTAGCGCAAAAAGGTTTCAATAAAATTTATTCTCCTTTCAATTTCCTATAAAATGAGCCATAAACCATTTTTCAAGGAAGAACGAGTGTGGAGCTATGGCTTTGTAGCGTCGCCGCGTCGCCGCGCCGCGTACTTATAATCGGCATACTTATAATCGGCCGCGTCTCGTTATTTACCGCGTCGCATATTTATATTCGGCCGCGTCATCAACTGTATCTCATCGCGCTTATTATTAAACCTTCCTTTTTTGTAATCAAAATAAAATTACTCTGGTCTTGTACTTCTTGTCATATAGTACTCTCCCACTACAAATTGGTGACCCGCGACACTTTTTTTTCTTTTCTCGAAGTTTCTATTCCTTAAATACCTATTAAAAATTTCGATTTTCTTTTTTCTTTAAATTAACTAAAATGTCGAACGGAGACGCCGAGAATTACGTAGACGCAGTGGAAAATGTATCGATTAACCGTATTTCAGTTAAATGTCCACCCTTTTGGCGCAGTAATCCTGCTCTTTGGTTTGCTCAGCTGGGGGAGAGTACTATAGCTTCATAAAGATGAGTGCTTTGGAGGTGTGTTATGAACAGTCGCTATAAAAAAGTATTACGATTATTATAAATTGTTTTAATGGTTATATATTATATTGAAGCCTAAGATAATTTTCCCTGACAAATCGAAACCATCCTTCTCTTCCCCCACCACCATTATCAGAAGAACCCCCCTTCCGTATAATGAATTTGTTTTAATGACACAGCCAATTTATTAGCTGAGTTTTTAACAAAACGATAGCTATTACAGCCTACCTGATTTGGGAAGGGAAGGTCGGGGGAGGGTGGGGTCTTCAAATCTTTGTGTTTCAGACCATTTGTAATCATCTGGCAAATGTCCAACTTTTTAGTATATATATTTTTTTCCCCACGCGTAGCGCCGGCGAGTATTCATAAAATTCGCTCAAAATTTGGTGAGGGGACTCTTCTTGAAAATGCGCAAAAATAGTTTTTTTGTTTTTTCGATAAATTTCAAAATGGCGGATCACTCAAATTTTGAGGGGGGGCTGGAGAAGGGGTAAATAGCTCAAATTTTTCGTTTTTGATTTCATATGAAAGAGTGAGTCACGGATACTAACATATCCAAATTTCAGCTTCTTGAGTGCATATTGAGAGGAGTTAGATCAAAAAACGGCTTTTTGAGGAAGTTTTGAGTCATGAAATTTCTTGAATCTTCCATATCTCCCCACCAAATCAAGTTAAAGAGGTCAAATTTTGTGTGTGAGGTTAGTTGGTGACCACAATATGACCTCTTGAATTTGGATCAAAATGGATTCAAAATGGCGGATTATCAAAATTTTGAGTAGAGCTTGAGGAGCCTCAAGTTGGTAAAAATGTAATTAATATGAATTCATATGGTTATTGGGGATAAGTTGTATACTATATCCCGAATTCACTTCCATACATGATGTTGGAGGGGGAAGGCGGGGTTACCAACCTAAAATAGTGGTGGGGGTACAGGAGGGGTCGAAAATTTTTTATTGCTGTGTCATATGATAAAATGAGCCCAAGTGACAAACGTATTTTGATTTTAGCTTCCTCAGTGATTTTGGAGGGGAGTTAGAGCAAAAAACGGCTTTTGGAGGGGAAATTGCTGCAGGAAATTTCATGAATCTTCCATATCTCATCACCAAATCGGCCTAGAATGGTCAAACTTTGTGTGTAGGATTAGTTTGTGACCAGAATATAACGACTTAAATTTGAGTCAAAATGGATCCAAAATGGCGGATTTACAATATTTGAAGATAATTTGAGGACCCTCAAATAGTTATAATTTGAGAAATATGTGTTCGCATGATTATTTCATGGCAAGAAATACTACATTTGTGCCAAATTGAACTTCTTAAGTGTTTTTGGAAAGGATAGGGTAGGGGTTTTCAGACTTGGTATTGGGTGTGGCCTGTAGTGATGAACGGTTAAGCAAGGTTATTACTAAATCAAAACAAGCCCCAGTTAAAAACTCAGCTCCAGTAATGCGGCATGGCTGCTTACGTTTTTTTTTTCTAATTTCGACATAGAAAAATTACACCAAATATCTACGATTCGCGCCTGCTTTTCGTATCCTTGTTGGGGGGAGGGAGCAGCCTATATTGCGACACGATAATACTGTTTCTTGTAGCGTTCGCTCAGGGTGAGGATTGTTGGGGCATGACAATACTACGCATTTGAGGTATAAAGTACAGTTGCATTACGATGTCAAATGATGAAGCTCTATTTTTTATATACTAGGCTCTACTATTCCCTTGAATATTTCCAATGAGTTGGAAGTGTGTTCCTTACGAATTTAGTTTACAATCAGCTGCGGAAGGAAAAGTCATAAGAGCATAAAAAAAATGTAGATGAAGACAAATTTTTAGCGTCAATGCTTCAAGTCGTGGGCCCTGAAAAAAATTTGGGCCCGGGAAACCGCCCATCTTCCCAAGGCTCAGGTCTGTTTACAATGGATGATATGTTGAAGTGTTTTATTAGTAATATTCAGTAACTGTTACTAAAAAAAGATTAGATTCCTCCATAGAAGCAAGTAAGCTTTGGAATGATCCTCCGGAATTCGCATCTAGCAAATACGGGCCTGGCAAACCCAAGGCACCCAAGCTAGCTCTGGCATCATTTCTTATGTCTCCATACCAGAACTATTCCTTCTTCAAATCTCCAGAAACTCCGGACTACAGCATGTGCCAGAGCAACTGTGGTTACGGGAGCGGCTTTGCAACCTTGGAAAGTTCCACCTCTAATGACATAATTTATCCTAATGGTCCCAAAGCACACTCTGTTGCTGGATTGTCTATTCTTTCTACAGCCAATCATTCTTCAATCAGTTTCCATAGCTTGACCACGGGTACATGTGGCAGCTCATCAACATAAAAGTTGAATAAAAAGCCTTTAAAGGTTTGTGAGTCCTACTACATCAGATTTTGTAAGTGCTCCATCTGAGGCCTTAAAATCAGGCAGTTGAGAAAGGAAATACGATATAATTTTATTAATAAAAGTGGTATGGTTGCATAAGTTGGCGCTCCAAAAGGGAACCCTTATTGACACCATTCCACTCATGTAACTGATAACTGCACAGTTAGTTCTTTTATTATCAGCCGAAACTCCTATGGGCACCTGATACATAGGTGATAGTGAGTTATGGAGCACAATAAGCTATAAATGCTCAAAGTGGCCAGTGCTTGTAGCACCCAATTAGATCTGAACCTGAACCTGAACCTGAAGCTTCGTAATGATGGAAAACATGAATTTTTAGAAAAAAAAAAAAAAAAATGCGAATGTAACTGTGCATATCGTACCCTCAGTGCAATAAGGCCACATCTCAAAAAAAATTGCAATTACAAGAAAGCCACATCTCAAAAAAGTACTTCTTTTCACATACATTTTTGGGTACAATTAATGTAAATCGATAAAAGTGTGACAGATAAACTAAATTAGCTCATTTTACTCCAAAAAAGTATAGGAAAAGGGTACCTTTTTGTTGAATTTTTACATGCTTTTTTTGAGATGTGGCCTTATTGCACTGAGGATGCGATATATTGTGCCTGAATAAGCCGCCCCCTCCCTCCAAACAAGGATACGAAAAGCACGTGTAACTCGTAGATGTAATTTTTCTATGTCGAAATTAGAATAAATGGGCTGTGTCATTAAAACAAATTCATTATACGGAAGGGGGTTCTTCTGATAATGGTGGTGGGGGAAGAGGAGGTGGTTTCGATTTGTCAGGGAAAATTATCTTAAGCTTCAATATAATATATAACCATTAAAACAATTTATAATAATCGTAATACTTTTTTATAGCGACTTTTCATAACACACCTCCAAACCACTCATCTTTAGGAAGCCGTAGCTCCACACTCGTTCTTCCTTGAAAAATGGTTTATGGCTCATTTTATAGGGAATTGAAAGGAGAATAAATTTTATTAAAACCTTTTTGCGCTACGACCAAATGCAGAGGAGATAGGGGCCAAAAACTGATTTTGGGGGGACATTTTCCCCCCTGGGGGGATACGCTGTTTTTAGAATGGTGTTCCTAACAACCCTACCAAAAATCGCTTTGATGGGAATTTTTCCGACCTTTGGTGTATTTCATGTCTAAATGCATTGGCCTACAATGGTAAAGGCAGATTTTCGCAACGCAAATTATCTTTGGTAGTTTTTTTAGATGTGGTGTTTTTGCAGTCGAAGATTTTTTTTTGAGATGTGGTGTTGTTGCAGTAGGGGTGCGAAATGGTAAGTTTATGTATGTTCTATTTATTAATCACCGAGAATGAATATATAAATTTTGATGTTGTTACATGTACCTAGCTTTCATGATATATCTTCTTGAGGATCCCATGCTTCCCTTTTTACATCTAGAGTGAAAAAATATATCGGAACAAAATGGTAGGAAATTTAATGGACAATAACTTGCTTCATAATGTTTTTTTCATACTTGCGGGAGGAAAGCGCTACTTTACTTCCCGCTCGCTAATCGCTCGGGTCTCAAACGAGTGTTTTTCTCCCGCATTTAGGAAAAATTTCGTTCACTACTCAGGAGAAAAATTGACTCTAGACTCGTGCGACTTATCACCCTCGCTTTGCTCGGGCAACAAACCTTACACTCGTCAAGAATCACTTTTACCTCCCTAGTTGTGAAATATACTATTCTCGTAAGAATGAATCCTGAAGAAATATATGCGAAAAATATATTTCGAGAGGAGTGAAACATCAAAAAAAGCATTTCAAAGGAGTCAGAATAAGAGGACGATTTTGATATGCGATAAAGTAACCATTCTTCCATAGATTATATCAAAGAAAAACTTTTATAACAATCTGTTCGATATAACCACCATTTTCATTTATTCCTATCACATTAATTGTACTTTCAGAAAATAAATAGTTTTTACAGCTACTCTTGTCTTAAAAACACGTAACTGAAAGAATAAGTTGTGAATAGATTATCATAGATTTGATTTCAGCTTTTTGGAATTCCAAAGATGAATAGGCCAGAGTAAATATAAGAGATGATTTTCCATCGGATTTCTATTCGTAAAAGAATATAAAAAGAAATCAAGTGTATGAAAAACAACTCGAAAATTTCTTCCGATACAAACTAGAAAATAACCAAGAAATATATTTCTACGCATCGAACATCACAAATGTCAACAAATAAGATATACAGTTTCAGAGCAAATCAAACAAATCTGGCTAACTAACAGTCAACACGAATCAACACATCGGGAACAGATTATTGCCACGCTATATTACCCCAACAATAAAAAAAATTATACCACAACACATCGAATCCATCACCGTACACAAAAAGAAAAACCAGAAATTGTAACATAACCGAGTAAATTTCACTTGACAGGCTGACTGATTACCGAGAATCAAAAGCTAGCTTACGAATCAACAATACCTTGAAAATAAACACATAATATGAGCTGATTTACAAAATAATTCTCTCAGCGTACGTAGCTTAGATCGATAGGCGTAAAAGGAATAAGTTGAAAATAAAGTGAAACTAATAATAACAGGTCACGTCAGCTTATACCGGACACCTATTTTTCGTACAATAAAAGTAAACAAAAAGCGCGTATGATTGATGTTGACAATTTCATCCACGAATACTCCAACGTCTTCAACATCGTGGAAGATCGGTAAACCACGTACATCGATTCGTGTAAATTCCACTAGGGTGAAAAGATTCCATATCTCCAAGAACAACTTGCACTCGCATTTCAAAATTGTTAGCACGCTAATACAAAATGATCAACTACACCTAGCTCTCTAATCCGCACGATCCACCGTGTAAATGGGAAAAAAAATCACGAAACAAAGGGTGCACTTCAAGTAGCACTCGAATTGATCAATTTTTTTCCTTCGTTATTCTCGGAACAAAGCTAAAGATGTCTTTGCGGGAAGAGATGCTGAAGGCACACAATGCATTATTTCTCCTTCGTATACATAGTAACGGTTGTCAATTGTCTGACAGTCAACGGGAGGCAAATCTTGAAAACATTTCACACTTCGCTGTTGGTTTTGATTTTTTGTGAAACCGTTTACTTAGAAGCGCTTTTTTTCCTCCTTCCTTCAAATTTCCAAAAGCGTAATCACATGCAAGGCGCAGACGAATGTCCTTTTCAATGAATCTACCACACCGTATACTAAAAGGCTACACATATGTGGACGTTCTGAGAAAACTTTCTTTTCGACTGCGTAGCCGTATTAATCGATGTTTTCCACGTGGTAAACAATTTCTATCTCGGATACCTTGCAATTGCGTATAACGGCGGCGATAATTGATGGACAATGAATAAGGGGAATGTATTTACGTCGCTAACACAACTGTACGTAATGTTATCGCAATTTTAAATCTAAAACGTACTCGGTAATTCGAAATAAGTATTAGTATGGCCATTGTAACTTTTATCAGTGTCAATGAATTGAGATGCGAGACGACCCTACACAGAATTTACATCCGGAATATTAACCCGCATCACATGCCTACATTCATTCCTCTATTTACAATTATTTTTACGAACGCGTGCGTGTCTGCGAGCGTGATACACAAAAACACAATATGTGGGAGGTACAGTGACTAGGACTATATGGTCTATAAGCGTACACTTTTGTGGAAATTCTTAAGGGTAACTTCGGTCTGCTTGTCTATTGTAATTAAAAGTGTCGCGTATCTACTTACTCGATGGTCGTCACGAAATGGAGATGCGCTGTGTTTTTAATTCTTTCATTAAAACATTCAAATAAATTACCTTCTTCCCTCCTTCATTGTTTGAACACAAAAAGTTTCACTTTCACGATTCCATACCTCATAATTATGTAAGGTAATAGCCTTTCGAATGATAATTTTACAACTTCCATCACAACAAACTTCCGCACGTAGTTGACTTGAAAAGCGATCGATTCACTTTGAAATAGCTACGATGTTAAATGTATTATACCCGGAACTGCTATATTGCGATTGTATATATCCTTCATCCAATAAAAACACAACAAATTATAGTTCAGTTCGGTGGAAAGTTTATAATAATATTACTTAGCCAAAAGCTCTTCAATATGTCGAGTCATACAATTCAACTTTTTAAAAGGAAAATTAAAGGTTAAACCTTACCAACCTTTAAGCGTTTGGTATGATTGTATCGTATCACACTGAATATTTCATTTCATAGATTGTAAATTCATCGTTATACTCGTCCTATACAATCGTGTGTTTTTGCATAACATCTGCAAACATAATTTTCAGGAGTTCAGCAATTTTACGTACAATTCGAAAAAAATGAAATGAATACATTAAATAAAAATAGTCGAGATCTTGAGGACATGGCTAAAAGCCTTTTTTGCTACTTCTAAAAAATGAACTAACTAAATAATATTACAATAAATGATGCATGATTTTATACCTTGTAATCAGGGTTGCAAACCTATTTTAAAAAAACATCCCCACATCTAAGGAATAAAAATCTTCACTTTATATTTAAGCGAAATTTGCGCCAATTGGGATCCTTCAGCGAAAGAGTCGGTACCTGGTGGTAAAACGATGAACTACTGAAAACGGGGATTTCAATAATTTGATAAAGTATCATTATTAGCAATGAATTAATAATTGTGGTATTGAATTGAATTATTTTGAATAGAATTAATTGTTTTTTGTTCAATGGTAAAGATAAATTGAATTCCAGTGTTATTGTTGCGAAATAAAGATTATTTTTCATGCACTTACCAATGATTAGCGATACAATTATCGTGAATATCATAAATACCATGCGAAAGAATCTCATTTATAAACCAAAATGATAGATAAGTATCAAATTGGCCAAACCCAACTCATTCATTCCATTTATTAGATTTATTTTCAAATAATTTAAACATTTCACTGTGTGGTCTGTGTGAGTCTGCAACTGGCAGCGAAAATTCCCCGTTTTCAAAACTGATAAGACCATTAAATGTAAACACGACACTAGCGCGCCACTGCTCTGAAGGGTCCCAATTCTTGGACATTCCATGTTTTTCATTTTTGTTCAATACACATTGCATATTGAGTTTAGTTTCATTATTTTATAATAAATCTGTAAAATTAACCAAATGTGCAATTAAATGAAAAATCAATATTTATTTGGATTTATAATAATAAAGGTGATACCGGGTGACTACTTGATTCGAGCACCCCAAGCGCAAAAATCTTTCTCTCATAGAAATAAATTACATATTTGAATGATATTAAGAACAATAAATGGCATAAATAATATTTATTTAATGCTTAAAAGTGTTTATCAATGAAATACACAATTTTAATTTATACTTTCATTGTCAAAAATACATATATGTTTTGAATTTATTCACCTTTTAGCTAATTTTTTCGCTAGGGTGCTCGAATCAAGTAGTCACCCGGCATACGCATTAGAATCTTTGACTATATAGTATATGGACTGCTCGAACTCCAGTTAGCGCAATGTTATGATATTCAGCCAATATAAATGAAGGTCGCAATTCCAAAAACGAATCTGCGCATGTATGAACTGAAGTTCCTTACCTAAAATGCCTCCCGCTTTCGTCCCGCTTTACCCTGATTTCCTAGCGTACAGGGAAACACGACGTTTCGAATGACAGAATTGTGATGCGCAGAAGCGTTTTTGGAAATGCGACCTCCATTTAATTGTGTTATATTGGCTGACTACGTTTTTACAGTTCGAGCGGTCCATATACTATATAGTCAAAGATTAGAATACCAAGAAGCATAAACTTGATCATAGAAATTTCAGAATATAGATTAGACTTTGGACAATGGAATTTAGAGGTGAAAATTTTATTATTGTTTTCGTTTGATTGATTTTTTGATTATTACATTATTTAATAGGTAGCGCTAGCGCAGACGTGGTACCTGAGTTACATTTCACAATAATTGAAAAAAATAAATAGTTCCAGAATTTGGACTAAATTATGAATTTTTAATATTATTTCTGTAGGAATGAAGGAGGTGAGTTAAAAATCGAAGAAAGTATAAAAAATCCCCACTTTGTCTGGATAATCACCAATTATCTTAAAATCCCCACTACATTAATGAAGGATGAAAAATTCCCAATCGTGGGGATAAATTCACTAGGCTTGTTACACGGCGCCTGATGAAACCTCAGCTTGGATGTCTACTAGGATGGCACGCATTTTTGTTTTAGTTTCGCTATTGATAGTTGCGAAATGACCCCAAAAATACGCCTAACAAATTTCATCTCCTAAGTTGATATTTATACTCCGCAAAATTAGGCCAAATTTTGAAAATTTTATGATACTCTGAAAATTATAAAAAAATTAGTTTTCAAAAATTTGAAAATTTTTTGTGTCTAAAAGCTATATTTTGTCTTCTAAACTTCAGAAAAATAATTATTTATTTATTTTCTCAATATTCAGGTCTTATGCATCACGATAGTATTTGTAAGCCAAATAAATAACTGCTGTTTTGAGAACCAATGAAAACTCAAAATCAAAGAGATGTGAAATCACACATATTTTTCATATAATATTAATCAATAAATTATCAACTTATGAGTAGTATCCAATATATACTTACTTGATGCAAAAAATACAGAAAATAGGAGTTTTTCAAGAATACTGGAAACAGTTTTAGAGTCCCTGAATATTAAAAAAAAAATAGGTGAACAATTATTTTTCTGAAGTTCAGAAGGCAAAATATAGCCTTTGATACAAAACATTTTCAAATTTTCGAAAACTATATTTTTTCAAGTATTATAAAATTGTTAAACTTTAAATATTAACTTAAGGGGCTGAAATTTTTTGGGAATATTTTTGGGTTCATTTGCAACTATCGACCCTTAAAACTGATCGATTTTTGAAAAAAAAAAAAAATCAAAATTCGCTCCACTCTATGCGCAATTGTGTGCTTGCGTGAATCTAAAATTTCATCGATTTTATCATTTATATAACATATCTAGAGCATCTAGCATGTCCTTATCTAATTATTCATTGAATTAGTTTATGCTGATGAGCCACGCACATACAAATTATTCGTTTGGATATAAATACGAGTGCAGTTTTTCAATTTATTTTCAATTTGTCAATGATTTTCAAAAACCGAGTAAAAGAAATCGATACATATTTTTAAACTTCATCGCCTTTTTTTCTTCTGCGAAACAATATCGATAATTCATCAAGTTGTAAATGACCAATAATTTGTAACGTGTTTGCAGACCACATTGAAAATTAAATGAATTCTCTTATTTTAAAAAAATAAAAAATATATAAATATACATACTTAGTAACAATACGTTTCACCCGGATCTTTCAACGCACATATTGTATGATCATTATATATATCACCTTTTTTCCATAACCTCGTTAAAAAAAGAATTGCGTCCTCCGAGTCCTAAAAACCAAAATAGTAGACACGCTTTCACCAAGTCCTCATCATTACGCTAGACCTACCTGAGCTGTGGTCATTAACTTCTTCTCGCCTTTCGTCGAACTACCAGCACAACTTTAGAACAAACTAAATCAACACTCTTTTTATTCACGATTAAAAAATGGATC
>VFXL01000282.1:0-22957 GCA_009761765.1 Phenacoccus solenopsis | reverse complement strand
TTCTACTTCCGCTTCGAAGTGAGCAGGGTTAACTTACTTTGGAGTTTGAACTTTTTCTCATGAAGCCAGAGTGGTGTTCCTTTTATTTTTGTTTAGGGCTTTCAGTTGATCTGTAAACCACTAACCGGTTTATGATTTATAATATTTATGCCCGTTGTTTTTCCAGACTTATTTCTCGTTGAAACCATAGCGATTAATTTATTTTCTACAGCTCGGGCAATCTGACATACTTCTCAAGATTTCAGCGAAAAATGCATTAATTCACTAATCAAATGATTTGACAAACTCAACTTATAATATTTAATAGCCTGAACTGTTTCTCAGCTTCGACTCATGTTCAATTTCAAATCATCATCATCTCTAACTTGAAATAACAATGGCACGTAATGTTCATTTCACATAACTATAGTACGTACCTTGAAATAATTTTAACAAGTAATGTCAGACTTCAAATACTCCAGCATGAAATGCCAAATCTGAAATAACTGGGACACATTATGTCCAACTTGAAATAACTATGTCATGTAATGTCTCGAAATCGCAAAACACTGAGTGAGTCTAGTAAGCTCACATCTGAGCTGTAAGAGCACTTCTATTTCAACAGTCAACCTTCTCGATGACTGCCCAAACTATATTATACCAAATTCTACTACCCCTTTCAAGTAAACAGGGGTTACATAGTTTGAACATTCTATAATGAAGCTCGAAGTGTATTCTATTTATTCTTTTGTTTGGGCTTCTTGCTTATCCATAAACCACCAACCGGTTCATGTTTTATAGCACCATATTGTAATTATGAGTAATTCATTAGGACTTGTCCTTTTACAGGCGGATTTCTTGTAGGACTATTACAACTTATTTTCTTACAATTCTTAGCGGAAAATTATTTAATATTTCCAATACAGTGTTTACTCTTTCCAATATAGCATTAATCTGAAATCCGACTGAGATATCCTTATACAAAAGATTGACAGTTTTTCAAAAAATTTACTGCTCAAACATTTCTGTATAAGGTATGAACACAGTGAAAAAATAAAAATTAAGCTTTGAAAAGATCATAAAATTTTTTCTAAAAAAAATGTTCTATTCAAAATTTCACTAAAATCGTTGCTTCTTAACTAAATTATGAACGAATTAATAACACTACGTTTTACTCGTATGGTATAAGGGAATAAAATATAAGTAATAATTTTGAGGGTTCCGCAACTTACCAACCAGCGCTGTAATACATTCTGGAGAGGCCAACATATCGTTCTGATTTTTATTTATTTACTTTCATATATATTCAGGAATGTAAAGAAAAGAGAAATAATTTTGCGAAACTTTTTTGAGTTTTATATGTATCTTGTAATACAGTGTGACATTCTTGAATGTTAAATTTTTTCTCAGCACATCCTCAACAGACACACTTCTATTCATAGAGCTGTACTATACAGCGTATATACACGATATCAACTTGAACATATGAAAAAAAGAAACAAAAAAGCAACACGAATTGGTATCAACAAATGAGTTTTAGCAATAAGCTCATTCTCCATTCTTTACATATGGTTTTAGTAGAAAAGCTCTCGTAAATATGCAAATAAATCGGTCATGATTTATTTCAAATCGATACTATAAACAAGAAAATTGTAATATAAATTGAAGAGATTTTTTTCGATGTTTGGTGGAATGATCACGACAGCGCAGCGTTCAAGTTATATTCTATACAAATATGTACGTTTCCGGCGTTGAATTTCCAACACCTCACCAAGAGCATTTGATATGGTAATTTATGCGCTCCGGCTGAATATGGCCAAAAAAAATACTCCCAACCGAAGTTTCACGATATTTTATTTCACTAGTTCACTATACGACGAAAACTTACGCTACTATTATGAGGTGTAAGCGTATGCATATTATAAAACTGAAAACTTGCCTGTCTTTCCATCACGCGAGATATGCTGACCTCAGTATTTAGTTCATTAAACATCGTTACCAGGATTCGTTACTTCCAGGAATATATGAACGACTATAAGGCGTTCGCAACTACTCCTACATTTTTATTTAATTTGTAGAGAACGAAGACTACACACATATCTATTTGACTTGTTGAGAAAAATTCGTATTTATTTTAATTCACGCATTCACAAGTAATCAAAGGGTTCATTTTGTAAATCATCAATCAATAATGTATTTTAGGCTATTCATACTACAATGGAAGCGAATTATACCTAACTGGTCTCATATGATGACAAATTACCACGAATAACAATTTCATCGAATTATTTATGCAGTACCACACATACATTTTCGACCATTACATATATGAACGATTAATAGAAATTTAGGAATTTCTTTCAATGTAAAGTATTGCTACCAGTTATGATTTCAGAGCATTATACTTCCAACCTTTATCCTATCTTTTGTTATGTACAAGTAATAACTAATTAGATTTGTGTAAGCACCGCTTCAGAACATAGAAATAGAAAGCCATTACATTATGAAATGGTAGCTCGTTTAGAGACTTCGAAAAACACATTCTAGGAGCACTTTACAAAGCATACCTTTTGCGCATGGCGAGCGTGAACTCGCGTTCACGAAATACTTACAACGTGATGACAAAAAATAGCGAGAAACGCTTAAGAAAATATACAAAACCCAGTTAATTTTATTATTTTTCAATTTTAATTTTCCAACAAGATTTACTCAAAAATAACGGAAGGAAAATTGGTTGAAATTTTTCGATTTATCACCATTGATGATACCTATTATCATTACCTAACCAAGAGTATGCAGCTAATAACATTTCTATGAAAATGATTATTCCGTTTGTGAATTGAAACCCAATGTGATTCCATCTTATATAAGTACTACTGTCATCACAAGAACTGTAAGGCCCGTATGCAAGAACCCAATGTGATTCCATCTTATATAAGTACTACTATCATCACAAGAACTGTAAGTGTTTGTATGATATGGCTCATACCATAGTGTAACGCCACAAATGGTTGGCTGTTGGTGACCAATATTCGAGATCCTAAAAAAGAAACTCTTTTTTCACTCTTATGCGGCCACAAAATTTAAACATAATTGGCCACCAACAAAAGGTTGCCTTAATCGACGAGTATATAAAGAGCCACGAGCTCACTGTTGTCGGAATCTTATTTCTTTTCAATTTAAATTAAAACCTTCAACCTTCTACCAAGCAAGTGTTCATTTCTGGCGCTCCAAGCGCTTATTACACAGCAAGTAACCTAGGCGCTTTTATCGCTATTATTCATAGAACTACTTTTAAGCGCATTAATTCGCGCTGGGTATTTTAGGCGCATTAATTTGCGCTAGGTATTTTAGGCGCATTAATTTGCGCTAACAACCTTCCGGCGCATTAGTTTGCGTTAACAAATATTTCAGGCGCATTCATTTGCGCTGTATAGATTAGGTAGGGGTATCAATAATGTACTTCTTGTTGGTATCTTTACGAGTAAAATAGCTTCGTAGTTATACCTCTGTTCCACACACTATTTCTAATCCACATTACATGAATGAATCAATGAATGAATGGATCGATGAATTCAACAGAAGAAATAGTGTGTAGAACAGAGATATAGCTATGGTACTATATCATACAAAACTCAGTTCTTGAATTATGATGTAGAGTTAAGAAAGCAAAATAGCATAATTGCTTCCTATGCACTAAAAATATTGGAGATTTGTGTTACTTTCAGAGAATACTGAGTAGTAGTCTAATAGAATAAAGACATCTTATCTCAATATTTGAATTTGTATTTTTTTTTTCACTACAGATTTCCATTAAGAAACGGTAATATTTTTGAAAAATCTTCCTCGCTTACATAGCTGGTGAAATGATGTACATATTATTATGTGGCAGTACTGCGGTAAGGGCTGAAGAAACTGCAGTTGTGAATGAAACATTAGAGATGGAAGAACATGAAGAGCAGTTGATAGAGAATAGTGGTAAATATATTTTTTTTTTAGCATTGCTCCCATTCTCATTCGTAATTTTCCACCAATCAAGCTAATACTGTCATTCACTACTTACACATTTGCATTAGCCTTGATAAACTAGTTTTTCCTATATTTTCTCAGAAGAACTAAAACGTCTTGAGGCTAGTAAGATGTTTTAGTTTCGCCTAGTCAAAATTAGTTTGTCCAACAGCTCTTTGGAGATACCAGTTTGGCTTAGGTAATACCAGAATGTTCTGAGACTAATAGGACGTTCAAATTTGGCCTAGAAAATTCGGGTTCATCTGAAATTCGAGTATGACCGGTAACATATATATTGTGGAAGATGTAACATTTTTTCAGTCACCAGTACATTCTAGAAAAAAATTATCATGTATGCTATATAAATCCAGAGGAATATGTACGTTATTTCACTCGACGTGAAACTCGCTTATGGACTATATGCAGTGTTACCAACCATTCCAAAACACTTTCATAAAAAAACATAACACTAGCAACGGGTGTAAAAAGCCAATGTTTGAGCTTGACTCTCACGCCAACTTTTACATTCATCGCTTATCCTGTGACCGTGTATTAAAAATAAATAAGTAAATAAATATTCACGTCATAATGAAAATATTTACGAAAAAAAAAAAAAATGGAACGTACTGAATAGTGAAATTTGATGACAACGAATGAAAAAATACTCGTTACCGTTAATCCGAGCCGCCAATTATCCGCGTGATGGTCGCATAATATACTCGAAAAATTATGTATAAAGCTAAGAACCGAAAGTGAATAAAGTCTACGGTTATGAATTATTCAAAAAATATTTTCGCTCGCACTATAATTCGAATTTTACCCTACATCTTTTACATCGCCATCGTTATATGCAAATTTGAAAACCTATTTTCCCCATTTTCGCGTTGCAATCGAAGTCGTAAAGTTTATTTCTAACACCTTTATTAGTCTAAAACGATGTGGAGTACGTTCCGAGCCGGCATATTTTCTGTTTCGTGTACCTATAGGTGTATAAATTGCGTATAAAATAAACAAACATACGAATCGTAACCCAGTCGTAGGTTGCTTTTTCAACAACATCGTTTAGGCTATTCCACAGCTTTGCGGTTATTCGCCATTAGAAGCGGCTTATCGCATACAAATGGATAATAGACCCTTTTTCACGATACATGTATACTAGGAGGGGCCACTTTTATTATTTTTCTGGTAATTGGTAAAATCCTTCGGCACCTCGATAAAGGCGGAAAAATAATTTTCCAAAACCTCTTTCTTTATAATCGTGTCTAACCAATTCGCAGCGTGTACTCTATTCTTCCCTCAATTCTATGTAATCAATAGAGAGAGATAAAAAAACAATTTCTAATCTCAAGGCTTGACATACATTCTTCATTTTTTTTTCTCATTCCCTCTTCGTGCTCATTACTCGAAATTTCCTATATCTACGTGATCCAAGTCTGAAGACTAACCCATCATATGGTTCATTTAAATGGTATATATGTTATTTCTTTATAAGCGGAGACATTTTTTTTTCTATCTTAAGTATTCTTTATTACAGGATATGAAATTTTTTTCAACTCGCAGGTTCACGATGAGAAAGGAAAATTCGTTTTGTTTTCGAAATATACACATACTAGAGTAAAAATAAATAAAACTTTTAATGAAAACCCACTCAAACACCCGCTATGTCTTTGAAGTTTCTTCGTTGATGCCTTTATTTTGTTTATAATTCCCGCGTGTGCGGTTTTTTTTCACTCCTAAGCGGAACTCTCTAAAGCACGGCTTATTACGGATCTTTTGCTCTAACGACTTTACAGAATATTGCTTTATATTCGTTTCTCGCGTAAACATACTCGTCTTCTTTACACTAAACACTTTTGAAGACTCCAGCGTAAACCAAGTGGGATAAATGTTTATCAAAGGAAAACCTCATTCAAAGTTTCGTTTTAAACGGTCCAATTAAAACCTGTCTGTTACCTCTGATTCTACGAAGAATACTTTTGAAAAACAATACCGACAGTCTCAATTTATCGATTAAAAAAATTCCTGGAATAAAATATTTTGATGCAAGTCACCCCATCAAGTTCCAAATGGTGCATCTAGACTATTAGTTTCCTTCCATTTAAGTAACTGGGCTCGCTATCAAATAGGGAATAACAGAAATTCCCACCAGCAACGAAGATCAACTCTTACTTATCATTAGGGGCGATTCGATTCCTCTTGCATGACCGTTTACGAAGATTTTTAGTGAATCGTAAAATAGCATAAATTTTTTTGGTTTTAGGCAGCTTTTGATAGTAGAGAGAAATATTAGAGATGGGCTCGCGCCTTTTTGAGAGTGCACTTTTTTTCGACCAAAAGAAGTGGAATGTACTTCTAATTTCAACCAAAACTCATACACTCGTTTTCCATTTACTCTAACCTGCAATTCATAGAAGTAATTTTATTCCTTACAAATTGAAATAGAAATGAAGTAATTTTTTCAACAAAATATTTTTTACTTTTTGTATTCGCATATTTCGCTCATTTCACCGACAAAAACATATTTTTGCATATTTTGACCATTTGGTAAAGATCCGCCTTCTGGAACTTACCACGCTACGGAGGGTACCTCCGCCTCTAGGTTCATACCAATGGGAGCGACCTCCCAAGAGACTGGTAAATTGTTTGAATCCATCATTACTAGACGACTTATTAGAACACACCTTTCCCACTAAGTTGATATCCAGGTAATCCGCCGCTGCCACCTCCAGTTCCACAAGAACAATGTACACCAAAAAAACGTTCAACACCAACAAAGCGGACAGGAAAAGCAACAAAAAAACATGCGCGTATAGTATATCAAAAACGTAGACTACAGCTATTCACAACTGAAAAGCAGACCTAATTTTTTCTTTTTATTATTCAGAAATAAATGAAAAATAATAACATTTATATTTTTCTTTCACCCTCACATATGACTACTAGCTAACCTGGCAGACTTCATCCTGCCTCTACGATTTTTTGGAAGTGGCTCCTACTCACACAAAGACATACTCTTACCTACATGGATATTGAAAGTACTAATTATAATAAATTTATGCTTTTTGTTTTGGTGGTATAAGATTGGTAAATAAAACATGAGTATGTTGATTTTACTATAGGCATCTTTATTTGAGTGTTTTAGACTGCTTAAATTAGTATTATTTGGTTTATTAAGGTTTGATTTATTGCTTTTTGCAGAAAAATGCACAGAAAAATACATCAATCGTCTTCCCTATTACAAGAGCTCGATTCTTCTGAATCGAGTTCATCTAATGAATCCGATCCAGATTATGGGGCGATGTCAGATCGTAAGAAACTCACTAGTCCAGACTTAAAGAACTTGATTGCCGAGACAAAGCGTGTGTTGACCAAGTACTTCAAAAGATTTGTAATAAAAGAACAACGCTCCTATGCAAAATCATTAATTTATTCTGCATTATATCGGAACTATTCTTTGAAGTTTCTTTTTTTGTTTGTTTTTTTTTTTTTGCATTTTTCGATACCAATTATTATATTATTTTATAACAATTTATATCATAATAAGATATTAAAGTATATAAATATTATCAAATTTTTCATTTCCTTTTGACTTTATTGGGTGGATCCACTTTTAAGAAGGAGAATACTTGTAGGCATATACTGCTATTTATATTTTTATTTTAGCTATGCTATCGATAATCCATAATACTAAATGTAATACAGTAACAGGGGCGTAACGAGGGCATTCTTCAGGGGGGGGGGGAGAAAACCAAAAATTGCCAACTAATACCATGAAATTTTCCCAACTGTTGACCTTTTTTTTTTTTTTTCTTAGTCTTCAAAAATTTTAAAATAGTTGTAATAATACTGCTACGCTAAAACTCCAAATTTACCAACTTTCCAAAAGCCAAAGGGGCTACGTCCCTGGTTGTGTGCTATACATGATGTAAGTTGGCATCAGTCCGAATTTATTCGACTCCTTATTTTCCCAAAAGAAATTCCAAGTTCCCAATTTCAACGTTGAACAATTATAAATTTCCCAACTTTTCAAAACACCTGGGGTGGGAAGCTCCCCCCATCCCCCCCTTAGTTACGCCCCTGTACAGTAAGGTAATACTTTTCAAGGTGTATTTAAATAATGCTATGCGAAGTGACATTGAGGGCCTGCGCAAGGAGTTCGTGGAGACTCCTAAGGGACTTGGAAGGGAGTGCCCAATGCCCAGACGATTCAGATGACATGACAAAATTAAATGTTCGATGTAAAGTCGATTCATTATTATTCAACACACTTTTGAGAGCTAAAGGAATAAACAAATTTTGCAGCTGTTATATCCAAAATTGAATAGCGTGGAAACTAGAAACCTCATAACTTTATCCCTATCCACAGACCGGGGAAATGATTATTGTATTTTACAAGAATAGAACATGGACTATGCTGGGCTTCATTAAAGACATATATCTCGCAAGTAATAAATTGATAAAGCAAAAACGTGAATGTACCGCTACCAGTCGAATCAGATTCCAGTGTCTAAGGTGCAGCAAGGGAAGATCAAACCACCGTTCTTTAGGAAGCTACTACTCCATCATATTCATCATAGACAGAGCCATGCAGAGAAAATGCGGACCCAGGAATAACAGTTAAAGTCATGAGAGCAAAAAAAAAGGTTGTGGAGGTAGTAAAGATAGATTTTTAGCGCCGATGCGTCAAGTCGCGAGCCATCAAAACAAACTCGGACACGGCGGAAACCTCCTCTACCCTGCTCAGGCCTCATCACAGTTCTCAATGATGTTTTTGAAATGAATTCAACATTTCTCCCTTAGAACCCAAATATTTCGAGCAAAAATGTTGCTATATTAAAGGAGCACGTTAGCCATAGAATATAACGTAGTTCGATCATTTGCTGGTATCGTTGGGCATTTTCATTCATTCTTTAACGAATTGAGAAGATTTTGAACTTGATTTGTAGAATGTTGGTTCTGATTAATCATCTTTAGCTCGAACTCGAAGAGAGCAGGTTTTACCGCATCATCAGACTGGAAGCTAAAATTCATATCGCGATATAATGTGAATGGAAGCCGAATAAGAAAAAACTGTAGATTTTAAATACCAATATATTCATAGCGGATATCATTATACCCTCTTGACGGAGGAAACTATAAGAAAAATCTGATGCCACTAAAAATACGATGTATTCGAAATTGGCCATTTTCCAACGTATAAGATGCACTTATGGTTTCAAATATTTCACCATTTTGTACGCAGTGAAGCACATAAACGTGATAGCCGGGAAGAGGGAAATTGAATTTTAGCGCAATACCGTCGTCGAATTTCTCTTTCGAATACACCTTAAACGCGTATCCGTGTAAGGTAAATTTAGTACGTAAACGTCGTCTCAATTTGGTCGTCGCGTTCGAAACATTCGTCAAATATTTGCTTAAGCGCGAATAAACACGACACTTGATTCGTATTTAATTTGTCGGTCTCGAGAGCGAATCTCGAGTTATGTCAACACTCGTACATTTGGTATAACGAGACACGAATGAAACTACTTCGGTCTAAAAATCCGTCTAATTCCGGCAATTACGTATACTCCACTTACGACCAACAGACGTGAAATTAACTGTGAAAATTCTATCGTAAAAAATTCACAAAAGCTGTCGCCCATCGACTGTCGCGCCCTCGGGCACTAGTAAAGATCATATGTAAGATACATACGCATTCGTTCCATAAAGATTGGTATCCAATAGCTCCAAATTAGACGGGCCACCTTCGATGCATACCCCGGACGAATTGGCGCTATGTCTGGACTGTGACGTTTGGTGTTGGGCGAAAGGAGAGTTCGGGGTTCGCCGAACGCGCCAAAACGCGAAATTGCGAACCCTCGAAGATAACGTGTGTCGCGCCGTGACTTCTGACGTGTGGAATGCGCGTGTCTTGGATAGCCGCTCCGACGAAATGCGACCACCAGTGCGATTCGATTGGCTACGTACGGGACGACCGCGCAAACATTAAATCGGTACGGTAACGCGTTCCGAAACACGTGCTTTACGTGGAAATTCGAACGTGTGAACTAACGTCGATGACGACGATAACGACGAAGACGGGAAAACCTTCTCGACCGCATGTACAAGTCTCGCTGACGCCACGCAGCAACGAATCGTTGCCGCGTCTCCGGTACACACGCTCCGTGCATACCAGAGATGCTCGCGCATCTTCCAATCAACTTTCAGAAAAATTTTTCTTAACCTCTAAATCACATTTTCCAATCGTCGCGAAGATTTCTGTCGTCTATATCAATCCTCGTTCGTGTCTACGTTACGGGACGCCGTACGCGCCACAATCGAAACGATAACTCGATCGTGTTAGGTTTAAAAAAATCGTATTATCTTCTCTTATTTCTTCTCATACTTTTCTTTTTTCCTCTTTCGAAAAAGAATAACTATTAAATCATCTATAATTGAATTAATTTAGTCTATCTTTCTCGACGCGTAAATTGAAAAAAAATCACCTTCGTAACCTCCTAACGTGGTGGATTTCAATTAACCGAATAGTAAATCTCTTTTTTCTGCAAATGGCAAAACATAACTTCTACTTATTCCGTCGCGAATTACTTTTCCTGCTTAAGGTGTTCTGCTTCAATTCTACCGACGAATTTGCGCCTTCCTTCTATTACGCCAAATAAAATTTCGTCAGTTTCTTATTGTCGATTCAATTTGTACACAATCCTTCTTCTTCTTCTTTTTTTTCATCATTCCTTATTACTTTTTCTACTTTCAAGTTTTTTTTTCTGCGTTCTCTTTTAACGAGCACTAACCTTAAATTGATGTAATTTTGGAAATGAATCCAGGAAGGAAACGCGATACAAAAACAACCCAAGCAACTTTCATCAATGCATATAAATGTGATGAATTTCCGTTTTTGCTATCGTTTAAATAACTTCACGAATACGCTCAACGAGATTACCTTTGGCGCAAACGATCCTTCAAACAATCGGAAAGACGAATGAGGGAAATTCAGTTCGTTCGTCTTGAACGATTGGTACTATATTTAATTGGGCAAAATGAAACGAATGAGCTTTCAACGAATTACACCATAATGGAAGTTTTAGTAAACTAGTTCGTTTTGTGCTTTCGGTGAAATTCTATTCGTAGTAAGGAATCGACGAGTTAAATGATTATTCTGATTTTCGCTAAGTTCATTAACAAGCATTAATTACTAATTTTAGTGGCGAATATGTGACATTTTAGAAACCCCTAAAGATATTCGAGTATAATTTTCTCTTCGAGGTTATAGGTAGAATCAATCACATGACTGACATTGAACTGAAAATTTATCAATTTATATCATATTTGGGAATACATACATCGAGTCGTAGCATTACCTATTAATATCATACCTAGGATTTTTCCGCAAATAGGGTTAAATCCAAGCCTATCAATCGATCACTGCTAAGTGTGGCTAGTTACCTGACTGTTTGTTTGGGGGAGTTAGTCCTCCTCTATCACTCGCAGCAAACGTCGCTTATATCATAATATGTGACCTGCTCCATGAAAAGGGACCTTTGGGCGGAAAACCAGTTTTTGAGAAAAACGCGTTTAAAGAAATCGTCTCGTTTTGCATGTGATTAGACAACTATTTTTGTATCATATTATTTCGAATGGTCTGTTTAGGCTCTTTGGTACTTTGTACAATGTTTACTAAACAATGTTGCCTTTATAGAGTGTATTTTACAACTTGCAATACATTTTCGTTAATTTTGTGTTGGAGTATAACAGCGTTGTTTTTCTCTTTATCCGTAAATGTCATCAATAAGTTATTAATTTTGGAATTGAATTAAAATTGAGATCTATTTTAAAGTGAATTAAAGTAAAAATATTTTCTTAATTAAAGCGAAAGATGTGGACAGAAAAGTAATTTCACAAGGTTGAAGAACAATACTTCAATGATGACTTTGAGGATTGGAGAAATTTGATAAGTAGTGATCAGTCAGAAGACTTATTATCACCAGAGAATTCGCAAGCTTTTGAATTATCATTGCAAGGCATACATGAAGAAAAAAACTTATCGAATTTTTTTGAGGAACTATGTTGTGTGAATGAATGCAATTTTTTAAAATTATCGATTCGAGATATAATTTTTTTGGAAATTTTTTTGTGTGTTGAATTCGGAACAAATACAGAATTTCTTGCCATAAAATAATCATACGAAGTATGAACACGTATTTCTCAAATTATAAAAATACTGGAGACGTTAAGGTTCCTCCAATTATCATCAAATTGTTATGATCCGCCATATTCAATGTATTTTGATGTAAATTAAAGAGGTCATATTCTGGCCACCGATTAACCACCCACAAAATGTTTGATCTTTTTAAGTTGATTTGGTGAGGAAGACAAAATATAAAAGCTGAAATTTGGTATGTGGTGTTCATGACTCACTCTTTTATATGAAATCAAAAAAAAATTGACCTATTTGCCCCTTCCCCAGCATCCCTCAAACTTAAATGATCTGTTATTTTGAATTTTTTCAAAAAAAAAACTGTTTTGTTAGATTTCTAAGTAGAGTCTCTCAACAAGTTTTGAGCGAATTTTAAAAATTACCCCGCGCTACGCGTGGGGGAAAAATATATAATATAGATTTATCTATGGATAAAGTGCCATCATTTGGGTACAATTGTATCTTTTTTTTGATGGCGCTTTACCATCGCATCGCTCATCGATTCCTCTATGTGTCATGAAGTCATAAGTGTGGTTATTTGGGTTATGTTACTTCACCACTTATATTCTATTTTTTATACAAAAAAATTTTTTTCTGTCTACGGTCATAATAACTTAATTTTTTTGATATTTATCGGTAAAGTGGCATCATTTTAAAAATTCGTTTCCAAAAAAACCTATGAAATTATACATTCGTTCACCATCGTGGTGTCGTTAATGTGACATTAGATACACTTCTAAGGAATGTGCAAACTGATATCACTTTGACCATAGGCCACTATATATATACTTCTCTCCTTGAGAAGGTGAAATTTGTACAGTGGTGTTCGTGATTCACTCTTTCATATGAGATCAAAAATGAAAATTTTGAAACCAAAAAGTTGGGCATTTGCCAGCTGATTATAAATAGTCTGAAACGCGAATATTGATTGACCCCACTCTCCCCTGACCCCTTCCCCAAATCAAGTGGGCTATGATAGCTATCGTTATTATTAAAAACTCAGCTAAAAACAAAACAAAAAGTTCAACAAGCCAGTTGAAGATAATTAAACAATTAATCAAAATCCAAAATCTCCGATTGGGGAAATTCTAAATTTCAAAATTCACACAGCTCACAGCCCATTCGGAGACCTCCAAATTAAGTGTCCAGAAAAGCCCCTATCACTAATAATAAATTACTTAACGCGTCACGCGCGTTACCTCACTGTCAATAAAATTTAATAAGAGTTTTATCAATTAATTATGCTTGGAGCCTCGCCACTTAAAAAAGTGGTGAAATTTCGCCTATTCTATTAACCACTCATGATCGAAGTAGATATTACCACCCGATCAACACTTGGCTTATATAACTAAAAGTAACACAACACAGTAAACAAATATCAACATTGTTTCATTCTCCGAATTAGAAATGAAGCCGTTTTCGCTATTCAAGTAACGTAGTCACGTTTTAAAACGATACCCTTAAAATAAATTAACAGTCAATTTGTAATTCCGCACGACCGTGCATTTCTCGATCACACCGTCGCGTCGTGCTGTTCAACACGCGGCTTCTCCTTTCAACGAGTCAAATTTCACGCCATAAATGCGAGATTTTATTCATTGAGTAAATGTATAAGATCTGTTTATTGTATATTATATAAAGTTAGAACTCATTCTTCTGACAAAGACTTTTTTAAATTTTAGTTGTAAATTTTTTAGGCCCGTTTCACACTTAAGCCAAGCTGTGAACTATGTTTTTTATAGACTGCATTCGCAAACGAGATATCACACACTTCAGCTAAACTGTATAAAGTGTTTCTTTAAAAAAATAACAAAATGTCAAATATGTGAGCTAAGCTTAGCTAGGTTTGTTTATCCGAGACAAATTATAAAATCCAGGTCGTCATCTATGCTTGCTCTATACTGAAGTGAAAATGTTGAATTTTTCATAATGAGATCAAGTAATTTAGTATTTAGTAAAGGAAAAAAATTCGTGTCCTTGATGGTCAGTTTGACAGTGTAATTTTATTGTGGTTAAAAATGCAAGACGTCGTAGAATAGAAGAAGTAAACGATTTTGGGTCTTTCCATTTCGTCTATTGTATCATCAATTTGGTATTTATCGTTCATTAACATCACATTTGAGTGATGAGGAATATCGACGATTCTTCCCTGTAAGTCGACAATTCAATGAAATTCATAACTTCACGATATGAAAAAACAGCACACATTCTTTCTAATACAATTAATACTGAAGAAAGGCTATCATTAATCCTTAGATATGTATACTTTTTGTTCATGCCGAAATGATTGTACATATGTAATGTAGAATAAGAACATGATGTTAAGAGCAGAAAACTCGTTTTTGAGTTAATGTTGGTTTTGGGTATTTTCGGTCATTAAAATACGATTGTGAATGTTTTTAGACCCCCAAGAGGTTTGCATTACCCTTAAAAATGCAATTTGATGTAAAAAATTTTTTTTTCTAGCGATCTGCCTTTTTCGAAATGACCAAATGAGGTTGAGCTAACAGTGGAATTAAAAAATGAGGTTCAAGAAAAAAATTCTAATCAGAAGCAAAAAGAACACAAAATTTATTTTATTGTCAATCAAGTTTCATGAAGGTACAAGGTATACGTTCAGTGTTACACGAAAAATTTTGAAAAAATTTCTCTCAAAAAATACGTTGTCAAACTTTAAACCTAATTTTCCAGAAAAGTGATTTTTGCCCTTAATCTCATTTTCGTATTCCACATCACAATTATATATATATATGTATACATGTCATCAAACATGCAATGCTGGTTAACTTTAACGCATCAAAGTAATGTATGCTCATTCAGCACCATTAGAATTCTCAATTATACTTCCAGATTTGTAGCTAGTGGACATTAATTTAGAGATTTGGATTTCTAGTACCGTTTGGGAGAATCAACAATATCAGGAATTGCGAAGGAGGTCTGTCATTTCATTTAGCATAGAATGCAGCCAGAATACATGCCAGTAACAACGCAAGAAATGTGGAAGAAAAATGCAGAGCAATTCAAAATTAAATGGAATTTTCCAAACTGTTTAGGAGCTATAGATGGAAAGCATGTCTGGATTCGGAAACCCATTCATTATGGCGGCGAATATTATTGTTACAAATAAAAGTATTGTTAAAAACATAAATCATCACTTCATCAGTTATATAGATAATTATGGCCACATGGTACAAACAACTACAAAAAAAAAAAGCAGCCATGCTGCATTACTGGAGCTGAGTTTTTAATTGGAGCTTGTTTTGATTTACTAATAACCTTGCTTAACCGTTCATAACTACAGGCCACACTCAATACCAAGTCTGAAAACCCCTACCCTATCCTTTCCAAAAACACTTAAGAAGTTGAATTTGGCACAAATGTAGTATTTCTTGCCATGAAATAATCATGTGAACACATATTTCTCAAATTATAACTATTTGAGGGTCCTCAAATTATCTTCAAATCTTGATAATCCACCATTTTGGATCCATTTTGACTCAAATTTAAGAGGTTATATTCTGGTCACAAACTAATCCTACACACAAAGTTTGACCATTCTAGGCCGATTTGGTGATGAGATATGGAAGATTCATGAAATTTCCTGCAGCAATTTCCCCTCCAAAAGCCGTTTTTTGCTCTAACTCCCCTCCAAAATCACTGAGGAAGCTAAAATCAAAATACGTTTGTCACTTGGGCTCATTTTATCATATGACACAGCAATAAAAAATTTTCGACCCCTCCTGTACCCCCACCACTATTTTAGGTTGATAACCCCGCCTTCCCCCTCCAACATCATGTATGGAAGTGAATTCGGGATATAGTATACAACTTATCCCCAATAACCATATGAATTCATATTAATTACATTTTTACCAACTTGAGGCTCCTCAAGCTCTACTCAAAATTTTGATAATCCGCCATTTTGAATCCATTTTGATCCAAATTCAAGAGGTCATATTGTGGTCACCAACTAACCTCACACACAAAATTTGACCTCTTTAACTTGATTTGGTGGGGAGATATGGAAGATTCAAGAAATTTCATGACTCAAAACTTCCTCAAAAAGCCGTTTTTTGATCTAACTCCTCTCAATATGCACTTAGAAGCTGAAATTTGGATATGTTAGTATCCGTGACTCACTCTTTCATATGAAATCAAAAACGAAAAATTTGAGCTATTTGCCCTTCTCCAGCCCCCTCAAAATTTGAGTGATCCGCCATTTTGAAATTTTCGAAAAAACAAAAAAACACTTTGCGCATTTTCAAGAAGAGTTCCTCACCAAATTTTGAGCGAATTTTATGAATACTCGCCGGCGCTACGCGTAGGAAAAAAAATATATATACCAAAAAGTTGGACATTTGCCAGATGATTACAAATGGTCTGAAACGCAAAGATTTGAAGACCCCACCCTCCCCCGACCTTCCCTTCCCAAATCAGGTAGGCTGTAATAGCTATCGTTTTTTAAAAACTCAGCTAACAAGCTCAAACATAGTCAAAGTGTGCATAGTTTTTTATAAACATCTAGCGTGTTCCATAAAGTTCAGCCCCACTAGAGTGCATAGCTAAGCTCAAATGTGAAACGGCCCTTAATATACATCTTCAGTGTTTTTAAATACCTACGCAAATTTTTTCAGCGTGGTAATGGATGTGTTAAGATATTAGAGAAATATCTAGCATCGAAAGATAATTCCATTTAATCGCTTAGATGGTTCTAGTCGCAAAAAAATTTTATCCTCTCAAAAAATCGTTTCAGCGAAAGCGTTCAGACGTTAAACGGGCGTACTATCGTTACAAACGAACCGAGGGGGATCCTTTTTAACAGCATCTCAAACTTACGGGAGACCGAGTCACTCCATAGTCTTGAAATATCTGCCGGAAAATCTACCGTAGTACCTATTCTTCAGTTTATTACGCGTACACACCTCTATAGCACTTGGTTTGTGGAAGTAAAAAAAAAAAAACACGAGCTCGCTATAATAAAAGTTTTTGGACGATTCGCTGACAAACATAAATCTATGGTACTTCCGTTTCAAATTGTGCATGAAGTTAGTTTTCCTTATAAACACGAAAATTCTCGCAACATCCATTATTTTTCATTTTACAGCTTTACGTTTAATGGTTTTATAAAACGATGTAATTTATGAATCGAGCTAACAGACGACTGGGCGTACAGAAAAAAAGAAATCACATCCATGTATTACGAGAATACGTTTAAAGTGGATTAAAAACCAATTTATTAATATTTCTTTGTCGATTAATTCCTCTCGGCTTTCGACGACGTCGAATGAGAATTCCGCAAAATTTTTGTTTGGAAAAGAAGGGTGAATGAAACCGCGAAACTTTTTGAATTTTCCCAAGTCCATTTGCCAACGATACGTATCTCTACCGTGTACACGCGAATATAACTACTTCGTAAGCATATTTCTTTTTACATAGTTATAAGCGTTGATACGCGGCCAATTTAGTAGAGATGAAAAAAGTTCGACTTTTTTGGCAGCGAGCCTCGAGGGCGCCTGCTACAATTATTATGAATGTTTACATCGTCATTTACACACGCGCTTTCGAAAGTCCAATGTTCAATAGAATCGAAAGAACTGAACGAAAATTATTTAAAAATACCGTTTTCTTCAACAACGAATGGACTCGATAAACTTTTACATCGTGGAATTAACGTCGAATAGACGACGTAACGGAAATTATCGTCGAGTACGACGCGAACCGTTACAATTTTTACGCGAACCGTTTAATCAATAGATTTCACCGCGCCCTCCTCAATCATAGCATTTTTTTCGATCGCGTCGAAGTTTCAGAATTAATTTTTCATACTCGCTAATTGGACATCAGCGTGACGACAAATTCGAGCTAAACTTATTCGACAGGATAATCCGGGCCAACGCAGATTAATAAAAATATCCAAAGCACTTGAACATCCAAACTTAAAAGCTCACCCTCGATTTATCCAAACGCCGATTACATATCCCTAAGCGATTCTTAGGGTTAACGAATTCGCCTAAAATAACATTCTTATATCAATACACAGGTCGAAAAAACCCTCGTGTATCGAGAGCGTATGCAAAAGCATTTGCTTAATTGGCGCCGTGTTAATAATGAAAATGTTTACGTTGCTGGCCGACCTCACTATAGCTAATTTTTCTTCCACCCTATTCTCTCGAGCAACTCCTTAAACGATGAAATTTCACTTTCGCAGCGAAAACTACCGCTTAAAGGACTCAGCGTAAAATGAAATTACCTAATACACCCGTTATCTTTTCATCGCGTCTGGAAACGAGTCAAGGCGTACATTTTTACACTCGAGACACCGAGCTTTGTCTATCGTCCGGTGAATATAGGTAGTTAATTTCATGTCAGCGCTTACAAAACTTTGTATAACAAGTTTTTACAAACGCTCGGTAATTAAAATCAAATTTTGCGAGCAAAGAGTGCGCTCATTTTGCAAAAATACAAACCACGTTAATCTAACATGCTTAAATAGTTGGATTGTTCTTTTCAAGATGTAACGAAACGCTGTCCCAACTTTTTTTTCAGAAATTAAACAAGAGAGTAAAATTAATGAACTTATTCCTTCTGAGAATTCAAAGAAATAAATGTACAAAATGGACGGAGCCCTTATTTTTTGTGAAAAATTTTGCGAGAATGTTAGATATAATATATTAGTTGATGGACTTGTAAACATAAAAAAATCTCACAAGGAGGGGGAAAAATAACAAATCTCGTTGAAACAAAAGAACTTTTTTTTTGTTAGAGAACATGGCAACCACTACGTTGTCATCATTATCTGTTGGAAGTGCTAGATAGCACGAATTCTCGCGAATGGATCTTTTGTACAAAAATTATTCTAGAAGCAAAGAAATTTGATCAAATATAATGAAGAATGCAAACACAATGATGAAGATAGAGCATGGATTTAGAGTGACACTAAAGCTCAAAAAATGAAGTCACACTTACGCATAAAAGTTGACTATTTATGGTTAAAATTTGTATTTGTCGACGACCCAAATATTTCATGGATAGATGATTGGGTTTCGTATCGATACCCCAGTTTTTTGAGATTTACCAACACCAGTAGCAGTACCAACCGCTCATGAAACAAAATACCAATATCAAATACCTTCATTGTTGCACTCAGCGGGCTTACAAGTAACCGATGAATCTAACATGGTAATCGGCGACCTAAATAGTAAAAACAAGATTTGGGGCTGCTGCGCATCTAACCCAAATGGTGAGAGAGTATGAAATTACAGGGGCCAACTTGGTTTCCTTATATACACCCCCGCTTCTTCGATTAACAACCCATACCAAATCAAAATCGATTTTTGACTACTTTTATCAATATCTAGATATATATTTTTATCAAACGACTACCCTATAGACAAAATTCAGATATGTGTCCAGGGTTACCATGGTAACTTTGCGTTAGTGTGGTGTGTAACACATACCATACTAAAACAAATAACCAGGGTTACTCTGGAAGTGACCAATACATCCACAGTGGTAATGAGCATAATCCTGGTCATAACCATGAGCACCATGGGCAAAGTACCAGGGCATGATGTTTGCCCCGGGTTGCCCTGACCATGAACAGAACGTCAATACCAACGATATGCTTTGCTTTGGTCTTAGCCATGAGCACCCTGGTAAGGTTACCAGGGTATGGCATTTGCCCATGGTTCCCCTGATCATAACCAATTTTACAATGTACATCATCCTGGTTATACCCCTGGGCACCTCAGTAAAGTACCAGTGCATTTTACATGCTTGTGTATTGTATTGTTTGGGAATCCTGTTATTATTTACAAATCATACATGACGTTGCGATATTTCGATCAGTATTATAGTTGTTATATCTTGTTGTTTTATTGTAAAGTTTTACTGTGACATTTTATTTTCGGACTGATATTGTTTAATTTTTATTCAAATATAAGGTAAGTATTACAGAATACTAAATTTAGCTTAATTATATATGTAAAAGTAATTGTAAGATATTGAAGTTAGTTTTGAATTTGCATGGTTGTGGGTAGGTACTTGGGTAGGTGTACATTTGAATATGATATATTGTATAGTTGTAAAATATTTATTTATACATTTTATAAGTAGGTATTATATTAAAATGATCGCGTCATCTTTGATTCACAACACGTGGTTGTGGTTGGTCACCAGCCATAGTAAATGTGTTATGGCTGGGTGCCTGGTTACCAGCCATTCATCGTTGGTCAAGGTGCTATGGCTGGTAACCAACCATTTCTAGTTATATTAAGGCGGTGCTTTGGAAAATAAGTTGATAAATGCGAAAAAGTTGTTTTTTTTAATAAAAGAATGAAAGAATTGGAAAAATAAATGCTTAATTATTCAAACAAAGTCTCTAAAACAATATAAATTATAATTTAGAATCATTTCTTTGCGTTACTTTTGAGAAAAATGCTAGCAATGAAAATAAGATTTAATTTTCATTGGTAGCAAAGCCTGCGTATTGTCGGCTAACTTGGGGCCTGGAGCCAATACCAGTAGAGGATTTAAGGGAAAAGGTCCAGTCGGCAAATGAGCTGCATAGGGGCCCAAGAAACCGAATGACTTTTTTTTTGCTTTTCACAATAAAAAACATATATACTAAGTGAGTAATTACATTGAAACTAATCATTTTTAAAACCGAATCTAGCCTTTTCCTCACCGCAAATATATACCTTCAATCATTCAGAGGTCCTTCCAGCCTGGGACCCGCTGCTTTGGCCGGGACCTAGTCGGCAATTGCTCATTTGCCGACCGTTGAATCCGCCCTGGACAATACCTCAGCTTTTTCATTTCATAGATGACAATAACTTGAGTAATACGGTGCGTCCGATAGAACCCCATACAACTAAAGCGCCAAATTTCCTTTTGAAAGAACAAAATTTCTCATGAGCAATAGGAATGAGGTTTAAAATTTTCTTTCTTTTATTTTTTTATATTTTAATGATAAAAAAAAGTCAATCATTATTTCTGTTCATAACCGAATAAATTAAAAAAATAAATAATCTCTTTTTAGTGATCTTTGTTTTTCAAGATTTTGTGCCAAATAAATTTTTATTTATTTTTTAGGAAATTATTGAATGCACAGCTGTCATAATTATTTTATTTACTCCATATTTTAGTGTAGGGAATTTGGCACTTTACCTGAATGGGGTTCCATTGGACGCAAGGTATATACTATCTAAAGAGATAAGTAATACTTGGTTATTTCAATTCATAGATTATTCTCGATTTTTGAAAAAATGTAATACTTACATCAGAGATATCTGGGACCTTAAGTGAGTGAAAACTGTAGTAGTTGATTTTCATCCGTAAAGTGAATGTAAATGTGATATTATGCGAGAAGAGGAATACGATAATTATGACCATTTCGTAAATAATATGTTCCCTTTTCGTAAATAATATGTTCCCTTAATATTTTTGTAATTAATTTAAAAAATGAAAAGATAAAAAAAATATGAAACAGAATAATAATAATTTCTTTTATTTTTTGAAATAATTAAAAAATTTTTAACAATATTTTCCAATTTTTTGAAACTAGTTTCTCAAAATGAAATGCAGAATTATTATAAAAAACGCTTCAAAAAACACCGTCCACTATTACAGCAGAGGGTTGTCTCAAAAAAAAAAAAATACTCGAAAGTAAGGCTATATGAAGTTGATATTTCAATTTTTTTAAATAAGATATATGTAATTAATAATGGTGTACGTGATCTAATTTCAGATGCTGAATAATGACGCTAATAAGGAAGAAAAATGATTTTTTTTTTATACGATATAGTTTTAAAAAAATTACTTATACATGCAATACCTTTATAAATATAGATTTTAACATTTTCTTTGATATTTTAATTTACAAAAAAAAAAAAAAAAAAAAAAAAAAAATGTGAAATAAATTTAAAATATATATTTCATGATCGCCAGTGGAACCACTTTCCTCCTACTGCGGCCTCTTGATAAATGAGGAAAATAGCACCGGGGATGTTCCAATAATCCTATAATATTTTCCTTTCACAAATTTTAAACGTTAATATAGATTATTTTTTCGTTTAAATAAATTAATATAATTGACGTTTAAGATTTGTGATGAAAAATATCGTGGAATTATTTGAATGTAGCTTAACCATCGTTACCATGGTACTTTGGAACCAGTGCGACCAAAGTAGCCTAGACTAAATTCGGACCTATGATAACATTGTTACCAGTGGGACCATTTTTCCAGGCTAACGACCCTGGTTTTACATATTTCACAACTATGGTGACCATGGTCTTACTGGTTCCAGAGTACCATGGTGATGATGGAACCAGTACAACCAGGGTAGCCTGGACCAGCGCGACCATGGTAACTGTGGTTGTAAAATGTGTATAACCCGGGTCGTTAGCCTGGAAAAGTGGTCCCACTGGTAACCAACTTTACCATAGGTCCGAATTTTGTCTATAGGGATTCAACATTTAAATATGCTGAATGTAGAAGTCAATGTAATTGAACAACCTGTCCTTAAATCCTGAGAGGGTAAATAACACTGAGATTGGTGACGATATTGGCGAGCTTACTGGAAATAAATCAAGCTGCGGAATGCCTTTAAGGGTTAGCTAGGGGGAACTTAATCATCCCAGAGTTTATAGAGACTTTAGTAATTATAAAGGCGCAGATTTTTTATGCTAAACAAGGGAAAGATCCTGATTATCTCAACAGGGAGCTGTAGTATCACCGATCCTCAAACTCTAATGAATAAATTTTTAACTCCG
>VFXL01000283.1:0-37322 GCA_009761765.1 Phenacoccus solenopsis | reverse complement strand
TTAGATGATCAGAAAAAATGATAAATTTAGGACTGTAGTTCTAAAAATATTTTCAAGTTGCGACTTTGGTACCCTCTCATCCCCAAAGTGAATGTTTCCATAAGAAGTGAGCATGTTCATGACTCATGAGTAAATTTGAGGTTGTACACTAGGGTAAAGTGAAAAAAAAAGTTCTTTGATTTTGATCAAATTTCAGGTGGTTTGCTTTGAATTGAATATCTCCCATGTAAAATTTCAGACCCCACGAATCATTTGGGGGATAGGGGTTTTCAAAGTAGGGTGATTTTTGAGAAAAAAACTTGTTTGGGGCAGTTCATAACCATAACCACACAGGGCTAGAAAGATGCAATTAAAGTTCTCACATCTCCGTATCACATCGGTAGAGGTAGATCGATTGAAGGCCATCTTGATCGTTACCTGGGGGTTGAAAACTTGCAGATTGCCGATTTTCACATAAAAATTTCTCAAAGATTTTGGTTCTTAGTAAATTTTTTGCCGTTTTGATAGGAGCAATATATGAACGTGTGTTATAATAAAAGTTATATAAAATGAAAATTTTACTATGCAGTGTTGCCAATTTTTACCATCAGAGTTGCTATTTTGGTTTCATGTCCGAAATTCTTCTAAAACGCTCCAATTGAAATACCTTATGTTAAGATTTCAAAATTTTTTCCAATTTTCGTGATACACACATCATCTTCTTTTTACTTTTTTTTTTTCGATGAAAAAATAAAATGTTACTGATCAAGATTGAAGAACATTTTTTTTCACTCCACTCTAATGTACACTTCTGAACCATAAGGTAGGTGAGCCCGAGAATGTTCATTATTTACTTCATTGCTTTTTCATTTTGAACAGATTTATATTTTTTCGATAATCTTGGACTTGAAAGTATGAATAATGAAATTCTATCAAATAAGAAAAGTCATTTTCATGAGAATGTGAAATGGGGTTTTTCGAAAGATGGGGAAAAGAGCAAAACTCCATTCAAATCGTTCATTCACCTCGTTCGCAAATTTCGTCGAATTATACCTTCTCTACTTTCATATCGAGTAAAGTTTCCGTTTTTACCCAAATTACGTACACGTCTGGTCACGAAGGTAACGCGAGATAGGGTAAATTATAGTGCATCGAGTATACCTATAGCGGTTCGTTGGATTCAAAACAATTTACCTAGTCATTGCAATGATAAGGGTATTATCGAATTTGTAATTATATATACAAGGAATGAGGGTATACACCTGTTTTACCGACGGATTAGCATGTAGGTACTTGTTTCACTAACAAGACCACGTGTTTTTCGTTTGAAATAATGCGCGTTGCATTTTCTATCAACCCGGTAGTGTTTTCCTTGCGTACTTTTACTCGTCATTAAAAACGTGACCGTTTTAAATTTTTCTCCATTTAAAAATGGAAATTATTTAATGGGAAGCGGATGTCATAAAATAAAAACGGGAAATCTAACGGACGAATGTATTTATAAATTAGTAGCTGCGATGGAACTTTCACGCAAGAATGTGACACTTGAAACGGTCAATTTTAAAGTCAAGATTGTGATTGAAATTTAAAATTCTTTTTTTATTCGTCTTATCCTGGACTTCGCAGTACTCGACTTCATGGTTTGAGAGTTTTTGTGGTTCGATATAGATAGGATTTTTATTTGCTTTGAACGAAAATGTATTCTTTTTTGTTTTGACAGCCTATCAAACTTTCTTCAAGGTTATATTTTTCTTTTACTATTACGCGGTAAAATTTTAATCTAATAGCCAATATTAAACCTATATCTGCTCATGTTTTTTACTGGTATTTTATTTATATCAAATGACATTTCCCATTCAGCTCGATACGAAACGAAAAAAATGAAAGAAGAAATTGGAAGTTAAAAAGTTGTATGCCTGGTAAATCCCCAGTTTTTGCCTTAACCTTTGTTTGATCTGTTTGTATGATTCGGAAAATTTTCATCTCGAATGACAATATCTAACGAAGAGGGTTACTTCGGTTTGACTCGGTAATCTTCTTTTGGATGATTGAAGGTTTGTGTTAGTTTTTGTCGTGTAGGAACGTTTTTGTACCTATCCTTTTACGCCTTTAAAGTATGGCCATTTTGATCTCGCGTTGCAGTATTTTTTTTTCGAAATTTGTACTATCTTTTTACATGATCTATTACCGTAATTTTATTTTTCATTTTTTCTTGGGGAAAACCGGAAAATATTCTTGCGATGGGGCTCCTTATAATACCAAGAAAATGTTACGACGAAAAATCTTTTTACAGATAAATTGCAGCGTGAAATAAAAATTAGACGAGTTTTTAAATCCTAAAAGTATTTAGATTTTAGTAAAACTGTTTTCAAGTTTCAGCCATCAAGATATGGCCTCCAATGTGGCCGTATAGATAAAATTATGGGCTTGTTACACGCCAGCAATAAATTAACAAGAAAGGGTAAAAAAATCATTAAACGTGAAAATGAAATTATTTCAAGTGAAATTCTTGTAAGTACACGTTTTTTCGGTATGCCGTGTATTTTTTGTTTTATTTATGCGTCAATGATCTACAAAGCAGATTTGTAGGAAGTGTAATTTTATAGCGTGCGGTGGCATTAGCGGTACGACGTAATTTAAAAAAATGATGTATTACGAAAATTATATAACATTTGAACTCGTAAGTGTTTTTTCTTCTAATAACCTACCTATCTACGAATGAGATTAATTAGACCGTTTTGTCAAGTTGGTCTCATGTGTCCACTCCACCATGCATGTGTTGGAACTCTAGCGCCTCTATTCGTTGAACAAGATTGCGAAAGAGAGTTGAAAAACGAGATACGAATTTCGATTCTCGTAACGTTTTCATTCCTCATGTAGGTAGTTTAAAAAGTTCTGTCGTTAAAAAATAGATTGTGTTCGGCGTAGAAAGTATTACCTAAGTTTGAAATCTCAAAACGCGCTTTAATTTCTGCCTTTATGATTTTACGTTGTATAATAAGAGATTCGATAGGCTTAGTTCCATGAATTCGCAAAGCTTATAGGAACATGTCAATAATATCTAGATCTTTTGTCACCATATACTTATTGAGAAGAAAGACTATTATGTTTAGTGTACGCTGTGCTTAAAGAATATTTAACCATGGTGAATAATTTTATTCTTACGAATAAACAAAAAGAATACTTACTTATCGATTTTTTTTTCTTTTGCTTTAAACGTACTCAGTATTTAAAAATGAATAGCTGTTTTATTTAACTTAACATTACTCGAAGGATTTCTCATTTTTCAAGGTCTGGGAATACGGTGCTATTTAATAAGGGTAATTTTGTTCGAGTGTTTCCAAAAGTTTAAACGTAAGGTAAATAGAAAATTTTTATTAAACGCCAGCGAAAATTTTTTCCTATTTGAATAAGTATCGAGTTTGATTTTTTGAACTATACTTTAGTAAATTTTTTCTCAACTTCTGTCGAAATTTTATTTAATTATTTTTTAGTGCTCCTAATGATGTCGGATTTAAATTTTATAATTTTCCCAGTTTCTTTTATTTCCTTCATCTTCACCCTTTCAACTTAGCTACGAAGGAATTGAAGACTTATAACACAAAAAATAGAGTTTCTTTGGCTGAGTAAGATTTCTCTTATTCAGCATTTTTAATCGGATTATATGTACGTTGAAACCGTAATGATGTGAATAGAAAATAATGTAACAAAACATCCGGTTTATTTGAGAATGAGTATTTTAAAAATCTAACATCTGGTTATTTTTCACGTTGAACGTTTCTAAAATGGTTGTCCCGTGCTTTTTTGGAGATTCGTTTTTTGTAGGGTTGATTTGTAATCGGTGACGATTAATTTCGCTGTTGGCACGTGAAATTCGACTCAAAAGGAATTAAAATTTACCTTGTTTACCATCAATTAAAATAGCACGGTATTGAAGATTAGTGAGGAGTATAATATTTCCTTGACAATTTTGATTACATGTATTTACGTAGTAGTCGGTGAAGAGTTTACGTTATGGAATCGCTATGGTGTAAGATGTAATAGCGGATTATTATTCATTTTCAGATCTGAAAACTAATGAATTTTAATTTTTCACGCGTACACGAGTGAAATTTTATAATAAATCTGTACTAATGAAGTACGAGTATTCTTTAATAATATTCCATTTTTCTGTATAATTTACTGGTAAATGGCTTATTCGCTTCGTATGAAAAAAAAATTTAGTTGGAATTATATTTACGGCTTATTGATTGTTGGGCTAGTCTTTGCTGGAAATGGCTAATTTTGAAATTTTTTTTGGTATATGTTTTAAAATTGATGATTGGTAGTATAGTGTCCGCTAGACATGAAAGTACAAAAAATACGAATTTAACACCTCATGTACATAAACATGAAATAAGCACAATATTTGATCAAAATTCTTCACCAAGTTCAGAATTTTACATAAATTTGTTCATTGAATTTTTAGTTTTCTCTCAGATTTCCTATATTTTTCGTTTTAATTAAACGCGTTTTTTTTTCTAACCCGCCATAGGTAGTATGGAACCAGGATTGGAGACTAGTACCAACATATAGCTTAGCTCGCGAGTAGTTACTTGCGCCTAGTCTCACTCCCCTTATGTGTTCATCGTATGCAACTATTTGTACATGGAAGTACAACATATAATATTTTTTAAAATTTAAACGAAACTACTGATTTAAGTATCTATGATGATAGAAAAAAAAAATGCAAAAAAATTTGTGGTATACACTTTTTGCCTATCTTCATTTTTGAAGGAGCTACGATGATTCAAAATTTTTCCAAAATTCCATTTTTTAAAATTTGATTAAAATCATTCATTCAAGTAGGTACCTAGGATGGTAGAAAAAATGCATTAAAAATTGTAGTAAACACTTTTTGCCTATCTTCATTTTTGAAGGGGCTAACAATAATTTCAAATTTCCCCATGATTTTTTTTTTAATGTGACTGAAATCAAGGAAAAATTAAAATTCAAATATGTACGTTTTGCTAATCTTCAGAATTGAAGGTATTTCAGCAATTCCTATTACTACACGGATTCGGTACTAGTTTCATTTTTCATCTTTATATTTTAATTTTGTGAGAAAAAATTGTTATATGTAGGTTTTACAATGGTTTTGATTTTGTCTATTATTTCTCATTCAATTCTCAGCCCTTCTTCGAAATATATAATCATGAGTAGTAAAACATCATGGAGAAATTTGAAATTATTGTAGCCCCTTCAAAAATGAAGATAGGCAAAAAGTGTTTACTACAATTTTTAATGCATTTTTTCTACCATCCTAGGTACCTACTTGAATGAACGATTTTAATCAAGTTTTAAAAAATGGAATTTTGGAAAAATTTTGAATCATCGTAGCTCCTTCAAAAATGAAGATAGGCAAAAAGTGTATGCCACAAATTTTTTTGCATTTTTTTTTCTATCATCATAGGTACTTAAATCAGTAGTTTCATTTAAATTTTAAAAAATATTATATGTTGTACTTCCATGTACAAATAGTTGCATACGATGAACACATAAGGGAGTGAGACTAGGCGCAAGTAACTACTCGCGAGCTAAGCTATATGTTGGTACTAGTCTCCAATCCTGGTTCCATACTACCTATGGCGGGCTAATGGTCGATTTTTATTTACCTAGTAATTTTTTTTAATGTGCAAAAACTTACCCATCCTTTGAATTTATTTCCAAACGCAATTTTTTTTTTACCAATAGACAAAAAAAGCACCAATTTTCATCTTTTCATTTTCGGACACCATGTAGATAAAAAAGCGTGTCGAGGCGCCTCTCAAAAAATTCCATTCCTTCAGGTTTGTATATAATATACTTGAATTGGAATCAAATGTTTGAAAATTTCGAGTAGTTTTGAAAATTTTCTGAAATTATAGGTTTTAAAAAATTCAAAAGTTGTTTTCATGCAGGATGTTTTCATTTATTATTCAAAAATAATCAATATTTTTTTCGTTTTGCTGGAAAATTACAAGGCACATATTACATTTATTTGTATTTTAATAATTATTGACTTTTTGATATTAGAAGAAACACAGCGATTTATTTTCATTGCTCGTGTATCCCAAAGTATTCCATATTCTATTCAAAATTAGCGCATATATTGAACATTTAGGCAATTTTTGTTTTTGATAAAAAATACTTTGGGGTTTCGAATGTGAAAATAAGGTTTTTGAGTCCAATAAGCAAAAAATGGAGCTCATATCACACATATTAACAATAAATTACATAATAATCAATCATTTTTAGAAATACGAGTATGTGTATAGGTATGTATTGTACTTTCCCTGGATAGATACAAAAAATTTAGTCGTCCAAGAAATCAAAAAAATTGAATGCCAACATATTTATTCATCTTCCGAAAACAAATAATGTCCCGCAGGCACAACTTCTTATTCAATTCTTTACAAATTGGAAAAATTCCAAAAATAACTTGAAATTTTCGAACTTTGACTCGAAAGCATGCGCAGTGAATTTTGTTCTAGCCGATTGAAATTTTTTTAGCATGCTGTTGAGGTTTTTCGATAATTTATTCACTTTCTAATCTTAAATTTTGGAAAAAGCATCAAAATTGACTCAAACTTTATAGTATTCATAATTCTTGTATAATAAACCTCATGTAACTACTCTGTGATAAATCACTACTAATGAAGTGTGATAAAAATCACCTGAATATGTTATTGATTTCTATAAATTTTGTATAACTGTAAATCGCCTAAATGTTATACATCATATCGCAATCCGACTTGCTACTGGTGCATTCTGCACCTCACCTACTATCAGCCTTCTCTCAGAATGTCGCGAATGGCCTCTTTCACTCAGACGCGAATATTCTTCTAAAAAATTATTATTACACTTGAAATCATCGCAAACGCCAGCTTCGAACATCCTAATACAAACCCGGAATCTTCTAAAACACTACCATTTCCAAGCATACACTACGCTGACCAATTTTTCTAAGCTTTCTCGTACTTCCATTATATTAAATTTTTTGTTGGCCAATAGTATAAGACCGGCATGTTCTGGAGGGACCCTTTTGAGTCAAGAAAAGTTGAGAGAAAATTGAGGAATCATCAAATGCGAGAAATTTTGAAAAATATATAGATAATTTATAAAAATTGGATACAAAAAATAAGAATTTCTTGAATTGACTTTACAAAAAATTACAAGAAAATGACCTATTTTTTTTCTGAAAACAGATGAATTTTTACAATGGAATTTTTAGGATTTATAAAAGTGATGAAATGTGAGTTAAAAATTGAGAAATCATTAAGTGTGCTACAACCAGGGTTGGGATGTAGAATAAAAGGCGTAAAATATTTTTTATTCTACGCGTAGAATGAGACATGTAGAATAGCTTTCTATTCTACGTAGAATGAGTAGAATAAGTAGAATACTAAAAAATCAACATTGTGGTTGATAATTGATAAACTGATAATAAGTTTGCTGAAATGCTGAATTGAATATGGATTTTATTTTTATCACTTATTTCTCAAGTTTTTCCTAATGAATAGAACGAATTCTCTAAACGAAAGGAATCTTTACATCATTAGTCATTATTACTCTTCACCTCACCCTAGATCTCAATTCTCACATCCAATTAACAATTAAACATGCTCCAATACCTATGTTAAATCAGTCGTAATCGTAACACTATCACTGTTCGTTTGTCGTTTCTAAACTTCAGAATAAATTGTTGACACCGAATATTAATTTAATTTTCAAATATTTGGAATATTTCCCGTTAACACGTTGACAGTAAGTTGATACTTGTACTTTATGGAGAATAATTAAGGAATTGAACACAGAAAAAGCGGTAAAATTATTTTGTTTTTTTGGCTTTTTAAATGGAAATTTCACTCATTTTACGCATTCTACACATTCTACACATTCTACATCTATTCTACACAAAGTGTAAAAGATTATTCTACGCGTAGATTCCCATCTCTGGCTACAACATAAATGTTCCCTCTACTGCCATTTTATCGCATTTACCAGGTTGGTTCTATATATCGCATTGGATCGCCTTTCAGTTGCTTCTCATGGATGAAACGTGATATTAAAAGAAAAAAAGAAATTATCGAACACTTTGTATTATGCTTGTGTGGAAGCTTCGTGCATAGACATGAAGTGCGGGAAGTGTAAGTGTTTTAACTGCGTGTTTTAACATATCTCCAACAAGAGAATTCAATATAGCATACAATTTGCGTAAAAGTTTCGCCTAGCTCGGGACTAAAATACGATCGTTTATTCGAATTATGCTCTTCGATTCACATGAATAATTTTTCGAAAATATTTTTCGCGTAATCCGTAAAGTTATTATAGGTAAAACTAACATTATATCTAGTTAAAGTATAAACTTAATAATGTGCTCATTTGTGAAATATTTCAACGTTTATGTAGAACTGACCACAGCTACGAAAACTACCTGCTTTATACTACTTTCTCATTTGTTTTTCTTCTTAAGATTTCATCATAGGATTTGATACTAGATGACCACGTGAATATACCTAATCGAGAGATTAACCCACGTTCCATAGGGTCAGAATGGAAACAAAGATTTAAAAGGTTTAAGTATGTAAGTTCGTGATAAAGTACCCATCGGCACTAATGTAGGGAAAGTTTTGCGTCTGTCGAAAGTCGCGTTACTCGTATTTTTGAAAGTACACAGAAAAGTTTTTAATATTCGCGAATTTTCAAAATATTATAAGACGCATTCACGATGATGGATGGAGAAAACTTAAACGATATAATTAAGAATTCGAATAATTCGTAATTATACCGAAGTGAATTGGACGTGCTCGAGTTTACAAAGAGAATAAGTACGACGCAATTAACGCGCCGCAACTAATACACATCGAATGAATTTTTTCTTTTTGAACATCTGCATAATAAAAGCAAAAAATTAATTATATTTTTAATACGTTGGCATCGTAAAAGGAAGACATTTCGTTCATTTTTCTTATTTTGAAATGTCTAAAGGGGAAGCCGTTCGGCAAAATTGTCGGTAAAGTGTGGAAATAAATTTTTAAAATAATTTCCTGTATTTGTTTCGGCCTTTTCGCGGGTTTCGTTTGAGCTTTAAAATATAAGTTTATATCTTTGATGAATTATAAGCATATAGGCGAGATGTCGCTCTACATACCGAAATTCATTGCTAGGTCAAATCTCGCGGTTGATTACTTTCCTTTTCCAATAGAGAAAACACTTCTCTTTGACGTATTACGGCGAATTCAACTCGACTTTAGTGGTACTAGAAAGTAATCGATTTGAGAAATGTGGAATTTTTCATATTGGAAAATATTTAAATCTGAATTTTAAATGCATAGGTTCTATTCCTTTTTGGATTCTAGTATATTGGAGTAATGATTTTTTTTTTCATTGAGAAGTGATTTTTCGAGGAGTTTAGAAGCAAATTCTTAATTGAAGAATTGCAGGAGTTGATAAAAAAAAAAATAGTTGATCAGATAATTGTATGTTATATTATGTACATTATTAATTAATTAGTAAGGAAAGTAATCATAAATTCAATTTTGAAAATCCCATAATACTTGATCGAGAAACCGATACATATGAAAGAAAAATTTTAGAAATGACGTATATAAAAAAAAAAATATCAACTTTAAATCAGACGTAGATGGGTTATCTAGGCACTACGCCGATATATTATAATTAGCCACGTCGTATTTCGTTACCTACGCGTTAATTTGTTAATTTCATAAATACAATTGTACACGTATCTCTTATCGCACTCGGTTCATTAGACCTGAAGATGCCGATATGTACGGGAAACGTTGTTTTTAGTTTATGAATATCATTGTATTTAAAAAAAAAATGTAACGGATTTGTTTTCGTATTTTTGAAAAAGTTTTTCCGATTAAAAAGAGTAATGTTTTTTTAATTGAAGAATAAACAATTACTCATCATCTGTGCTTTCTAATTATTGTGAATAATGGAAGATGAATGAAGAAAAATGTTTGCATAATTTTTACAAAATGGTATGTATTTTTCAGTTAAAATTTGTATCACGATGTTACTTCCAAGTTGACCTTCGAAACTAATATTCTTTTCATTTATTCAAAAAAAGAAATACTCAAGTGTAGCCTTATCATTACATAAACAGCAGATGATGTATTAAGTTGAATGAAAATACTCGGAAAACTTTGTCGATGCGAGACCAACTTCTTGGTATAGTTTCGAATCTCAACACATACTCGTTTATTACATATCCTGGAAATTTTCGAACAAGGGTACGCCTATGTCATTATATAACGATGGAATCGTATTTCAATAATTAGCTATTCGAGACTTGAATATCTGGCTGTTCGCGAACCGTCATTCAACGTTATGCGGCGAATAACATGCTGTGAGAAGCTTAAAAGCATGAAGGACTAGTTTACTAGGTAAACTGCATATTTGGCTTGAAGAGCTTCTCTGTGTAAGGGAAATAAGAGCTTTCTTCACGATTCGTGAAAACTGTCGAAACATCCCCGAGAGAGGGTGCATCCTGTGTGTTTGTTGTTGGGGGAAATTAGAACAGGTTTTTTGTATTCGGTCGAATGACACATTATGTCGAATGCGTTCCCGCTGTCTCACCATATAGAAAATGGAAATAACATGTAGGCTATTTTCAGTGAACGCATGGAAATTAACTAGTCGTGTAATATACCGTCAACCTAGTATGCAGAATAGAAAAGGGACGAAATAGCGAAATTTCGCCGGAATGAATTTTATTGTACGAGTTTTAAGACTCATAGTATGAAACTTTGATACCGGGTAGAACACGAATCAGATTTTTCTTCGTTGTGCTAGGACGCTGAGGTTGAATAATATATTTAAAATGAAAGTTGGTAAATAAAATGTAAATTATGCTTCGCTCTCGTGTTTCGAATAGGTGAAGTTAATGAATAACAAATGAATTTAAGTTTAGAAGAAATATGGCATTCTCTCGTATTTCTGCGTTCATTTCTAAGATTTGGTAGAAATTATAGACAAAATAAAAATTTTTTTAGAGTGAAATCAAAGAAATCAAACACAAGTACAGATGACTGTTGGGTATATTTTTTCATAACCAACATTGTCACATATTTATCTGTAAAGGAATTGAAAAGTTATGTGATCACGTAAATGTGAACTTTTTCTGCCATCACTAATATTTCAAGTTTCATTCAGCTATTGTTGTAAGTTTTGTGGCATTTTTTCTTGCAAAAAATCTACTCTTTTAACCCATTGAGATTCATGTTGGTTATATGTCGTACCACATCACCTGAATGAAAAATTCATGAGAATAAATTTACGATAAGCCTAGCCAAATGATTCAGCCGTTATTGTGATTAGACCCCGTTGTCACAATTATCCGAATGTCATGCTTATGTACAATCCATTTAAAGGTGTAATAAAATAACAAACAAAGGCGTTAAAGGCCTATTAGAATATTAGGTATACATTATTCGAAAAGAGCACTTAAAAAAGGGTTTATCAAAATCTTTTTTCGGCTATTACATTCCACATTAAGGTAGAAAGGTGGAGTTTGAACTTTATTATACCAATTTATAGTGTAAAAAAGTTTAAATGTGTCACATACCCAGTATGCGAATGATTGGTATCAACGTTCAAATCATGAAGATTGAATTAAAAATTTATTTTTCGTAAACTTCGGCATTGTTAAGTATTTTAATATTTAAAATGGGAAAAAGGTTCTTTAATTTTACATTCTTCGTTATTTTTGTTTGTGCTGAACCAACATTTTTACGTATTTTATTATTAGCCTTGACTGATTTTATATTTAATTATATTACCATCAATAATGTCGGAGGTCGTGTAACGGGCGGTTTTTTACCATTTTCTCATTTGCTTATGAGCGAACAAAATGTAGTTCGTTCGTAGGTAAACGAGAAAATCGTGCGTCTTCGAACTAAATAAATTATTTATTTTAAAAAAATAATAACGAGACAAAATTTTACAGGTTTTTTTTCAATTATTATTCAACTCGAATTATTGAAAACTATATCGAAACTAGAGAAAAACACGAAAATTTTGCAATTTAAAAAAATGAGAATTTACACGATCCAATCCCTATGTGATGAGAGTAAATATTAAACTAGACGGCTGAAATTTTTTGAGCGTGCATTGCAAATCTTCTAATATTTTTTTACCTGCCTATTTTAAACTTTCGTGAAAAAAAAACACCAAAATTTATTCGTTTTAATGTATTGTTATGCTGGAAAAAGAAAATGCTGAAGTAGTAAATTTCGCATAAAAAAAGTTAATTGGAGGCTGAGATCAATTTTGAATTTAAGAATTCATGTTCATTGTATCATTTTGTTCAGAAATGCATTTTTTGTTTGAAACATTGTTTCACCCTTGTTTCATTTTTCGATTCCTTAGTGAGATAATATTTTCACGATACAATATTAATTTTGCCGAAAGTATTTTAAAATGCATAAGTTTATTGCACAACTAATGGAAGTAGTTATTGAAGCACCTTAGTTTCTCATTTACATTATTACTATATCCCAGTCCATAGTAGAGGAAGCCTAGGAGAGCTAAGCTGCTTCTAAACAAATTTGAGCCTCCCCACCTCCCTTAAAATTCTGTATCGAATACAAAAGTACTAACCAACAAATAAAAGAATCGAAAGCTCCCTCTTGGATTTGGTTCGTCCCAATGAAATGAAGAGTAGCTAGCTAGCTATGAGCCTTCTGTATCAACACGATAACAATAAGGAATCACAATTTATTCTCAGCTGATCTACAGCAACGTATTGCTGTGAGAATGTATTGGACAAATCGAACTACACCCCATCGCGTTCAAGACACAACATGTTTAAAACGAAGAGATCGAACGTTACACTAATTGGTAATTGGTGCGATGGTGCCATATATGCTGTTGATTGAATTAAAAGCGTGTTTAGTGAGATAGATAACATGACTAACTACGTTTACTTTAACCAATCAAGGAAACTTGAAAGTAGAAATGTATAGACTAGTGAGTGCAGTTGACCGCGTTTCGGAGAGTTTTAACCTATGTTTGTATTTTATTTGCTATGATCGTTGAAACCTTTCAACATGATGGTTGGGTACTAGTTAACATCAATCGGATTTCAGGGTAACTTTTAGTTTGGAAAATTTCACATGTGCTATAACTCAACCAAATGTATATTGAATATCTCCTAGGAAACCTCATAAATGTTGGTTTACAAACCGTTTAATTTTGAAGCAATTCCTATGTTAGATATTTAATTATCATTGCGAAAAATGATGACATTTTGCTCTGCGTTGGAATGAATGGAAGTTTTTTATTTTTTTTTATTTAGCTAAGTTTTTAATGGAAAAATCAAGTTATCACCTATTTGATTTTATAAGGAGATAGGGGGAGAGTTTTAACTTCGTATTTATGTTTTGTCTCGTTCTTTTAAAAAATTTTATCATGTTTTAATCGAGTGACCTGAAAAATGTGTAATTTTCGAATTCATCAGAATAAATTTACTTTTGCCCCATTTTTTAAAGAATAAGGCATTAACTCGTGTTTCTCTAAATGTTGACAAAAGGAATAAACGTGCGTAAAGAATAACTATGTACAACAGATATAATGGCAAAATTAGCAAGTTCGTGAGACATGCACAAATGCATGAAACACGTAATCATTATTCAGTATCTATACCTATTTGACACTCATGCCTGTACCTATGTAACAAAATTTTTACTTGATTGGAATAAAACATTAGTCAAATTGTTACCGAAATATGTACTTCTTCGCACAGATAAATTCTGAATCAAATTATATTTTTTTATAATGATATTTACTGATAATTTTTCGTGAGAAAAATTTCTTCTTTTTTTTACCCGCTCATTTTCTTTTGAAGATGCAAATCATTCTAATTTTATCTACAATCGTAACAAAATAATACCCGCATAGAATATGCCCTGAATTAGCAAAAATGGTAATAACAATGCATTTAAGCATAAAATATTCTTCTATTTGAAATATAGGACGGTAAAATGAACCTAGTGCTAAGCGTATTCTTGAAATGTAAACACGGGTTTGATTTTTTTCCCATATCAGGGAATCTTTTTTTGAAGTGTTTTTATGAACGGACCCTTTAATGTAACGGGATAAATGGAGGGTATTTTCATATAACTAGTGAAGCGGAATTTTGTACCTAATAGATATTTAATTGAGGTACTGGAGAGTTGAAAAAATTATATTTGAATTTTTTTCAGTGGTGTCTAATATTGTCGTAATGGGTCAGATTTTAGCATTTTGTGGAAATTCATTATTACGTATATCTCGAATAATTTCATTTTGATATCTCGTACCTACAATTGTAGTTTTATCATCTGTCTATGAATAGGCTGTTGTTAGTACCTCTTTTCTTTGGTTATATTCTTTTCGGTGTAAAGTATGTATAACCTAGTTTGGTTCTATGAAATCGTGAAAATAGTTTGAGATAAATTTAAATACGTGATTATTTCGCCAAATAATGTCACTGTATACAGTGAAGTTTATACGATGCGAAGTCTGTCTGAATTCGAACAATTGCAACGAAGCGAAAAATTTGGTTAGAGGTGAAGTCGAAAAATATCTCGCGATTTGCTCGCGAGTACGTGTACCTATGTAATATGCCGATACCTTGAACTAGAAATTTCGCTTTTCTTGTTTTCTTTGATGGGTAACTTCGCGATTGGTTTTGTATATTTTATTTTTACTTTTAAACAAGGCTGTTATTGGTTTCCAGCTCCCATTATATACATGTATTTAATATTCACTAAAATCTTTGAAAAAAAAATTTAATTGAAATTTTTCGTAGTATTTTTTTATTTTTAGATCTCGTTCACCTTTGTTCGTATATTCCATTGGATAACTGAATTCGATGAATTTTAACCTACCGAAATTCGATTCACGTTTAAGGACTACATGATACACGCGTGTGCTCGTAGGGAAGTAGCTATATTTTTGTAATATCGAACAAGTTGGATTTTCTGTTTTGATTAGGTTTATTCGAAGGCGCTTTATCTTGTTTTCAAACGTACTTCAGCCTGCTCGCGAACGTAAATCATTTGGTTGAAATTGCAATTTTTCATTTTTCGTCAATTTTTGAAAATTCGAAGCCTATTTTCTCCATTAGTTGGGAAAATATTGCGTAGGTAAGGTAATCACACGGTTTCCCTTATGTCTACCAATTTAATATTTCAGCGTATTATCAACGTTATTTTTTCTCGTTACAGTTCGAAAAATAATTATCGAGTTTCGTTCGAAAAATAAATTATCGTTGATGTTGAATTTTTTCGAAGTTCGAACCGGTATTTAATTCCTCGCACGGATAGGAAAGGAGGGAATTTTCGTATGGAATATGCATCGGCCTTTGGTTCTAATTAAATGCGAACGAATTATTAATTACTCGAAAATGTCATCGTCTTGGCAAAAATAAATTAAAATGGCCGGCTTAAAATTCTAATCCAGATTTTCTTCGCGTAATGAGATCTGAATAAAAATTTACCATTTTAAACCCGGCGGTATTATACGAAAAGCGTGTACAGTCAGATGGCGCGTAATCAGAGCGTTCTCGAATCTGCCAAACTTTATTTTTCTTTGATGTTTATCTAAATTAATTCCGTCGTCGGAGTTCAAAATAACGACGATGATTTTCAATGTTGCAATTCATTTAATGGCAAAAATTTGTTAATCGATTTTATCGCAACGTAAAAGTTCTTCGGTGTATTAGGAAACAATTACGAGTATAATACGAATAACCGTTCGGCGAACTATTGCTATACGAATTAATCGAAAGTCTCGTGAGTTTTTCTCGAGTGATTTTGACGCGTTGACAAGAACATGATTTGGTAACAAAAGAAAAATTCCATTGAAGAAATGTGCTTTAAAAAATCATTCGCTCGGTTGTGAAAATTATTATATCGGGAACAAGTGAAGCTTTAGCAGGGTATGCATGAGAAAAGTTATCGTTGATTCTTTTATTTTCTCTGTACATATGTACGGTTGTACATCCGTTGTTAAGTTGAAGCGTAAACGTTGATTTTGAGAAAAAGTCGATTTGTCTTGCGTATTTTCTGTGTTTATCTAGGAATTCGTTGGTTCTCGTTTTCAGTTTTCTGGTATTTCAGTATTTTGTATTTTTGACGATTTTTTATAAAATTATCTTTTCTCTGTAATATTTGTTTTAGATTCTAGGGTTCATTGTGGGTTGTAGGGTTCGTTGTGGGTTGTAGGTAGTAAATGAATGAACCGGAAGTCGCATGTCCGTATCATTCGGTTTTTCGACGTTTATAGAAAAATAATTTTTCAATCTAATTCTAGCAAAATGTCGAAATAATTAATCTAAAATAAGAATTGACAACCCACAAAATATCCACAACATTTTGACTCTTCTGCAACGATTACAACGATACGGCTTCCTCTTTAAAATCTAACCATCCTAGAGGTAACCTAATAACCAATACAGTTAGAAACGCCACCAAAAAAAAAAAAAATACTTAAGATTCCATTTTTCAAAGAAAAAAAAAATCAACTTCTTCGTAAATGTGTTGTTTGATGAATGATTGATAATTATTTAATCTAAAAAAATTAATCTTTTAGCTTATAAATTTTGTTTGTAATTAAAATAAAAAAATAAAGTTAAAAGTCTAAAAATTTGAGTTAAGAATATATTTTTTTAAAGCTACAGGAATGAAGAAAAGTAAATGCTAATACATGTAATAAAGGGACTTCGCTACCTAGAACCATTACACTGAGTTATAACTCATTGAAACTATTTATTTTGGGAAATTACGTTATTTACGAATGAAATCATTTTTTATAGCTGAATTTTTATCTTGAAAATGATGGCTATTACAGCCTACCTGTTTTGAAAAGGAGAGTCAGATGAGGGTGAGGTCTTCAAATCTTTACGTTTCAGGCCATTTATAATCATGTGGCAATGTATAACTTTTTGGTGTATACTACGAATATAAGGTAACTTGTCGACATTAACAAAAATGGACAATTGACGGCAGTTAAAGTGGAAAATATCGTACCGTTCAAGTAGATAATTGCTTAATTCTACGTACATTGCCAAGATAATTCGTGTAAAATTGGAATGCTATTGACACATAGAACTGATAAGCTAAGAGTGAATGTGTTATGAATGAAATGAGCTTCAGTATTGCATCGTGTTTCGAATTGTTACCATATTTTCGTAAGATGGAAGAAGAAAACGCGAAATGACATCGAAGTTTTCTCTTAACGTACAGTGTTTTAAAAGTAATTCAAATTGCGTGTTATTGATCACTAAAAAATATAATGAATATTTTGAAAAAATAAGTAATATAAAAAATGGTGTTGCAAAAAAGGATTGAAACTATTATCAAATGATGCAAAATTATGATGTGCTTCATTTTAATGGAATCGTAAAATTGGTTTTTCCAGTATAGGAAGGTAAGGATATTTGTCAAACATATGATATGGAGGAGTATGATGGAAAGTAGAATAAAGTGAAAATTGCAAAAAATAACTCCAGAATTTATCTCCAGCGTATTTGTTGTCACTTAATTAATCGTTAAAATCGTTACATCGTTGGTTTTAATTTAATCGTCTAGTCTCGTCTTTAATTATAGATTGAAATAATAAGTTTTAAAAATTAAAGAGGAAAATAATTCACAAAAATTTCCACGATTGAAATCATTGACAGTAAAAAAATTACTCCCACTAAATCATCGAATTCCTCCAAAATTGCAAGTGATGGAACCTCAAAAAATGAGATCATTATGGAAAAGGAGACGTTACCCGATATCCTCATTACATAATGAAAATTATCTATCACTTTTTTTAAAAGAAAATTAGAAAAATGAGAATTTCACTCGTTTTTTTTGATACTTTAGTTGTCTTTTCAAGTAATCATCGCTTCATTCATTCTTGGTCTCACTCAACTAGCTTAAGTTCTGTTATATATTTCAAATAAGGAAATAACTTTTGACCTTTTCTTTAATAAAAATTGTGGAGGAGAATTCAAAAAATTTTGTGGTTTGAAACGCGTTGAAAAATGCATATTATTTTTCTCACGATGCCATTGTAAGGCCTTCAAGAGGTATGCAACTATCATTACATTGATATATTATGCCTGGACAATCACCCCTTCGAAAATATTTTAATGAAAACAAATTCGTTCACAAAGGTAACGAAATCATGATCCTTTTTCCCAGAGTGGAAGCAGGTTCCACCACTTCGTTATAGCCACGAAAACTTTTGAAAATTCATGTCGCTCACATTGACGTCACCTCGTGCATTTTATATGGAATTACGCCTCTTCCCAATTTAATTCTCAATCCTGTTGTCGGAACTCCGCGCAATAAAAATAACTCTCCCATACACCCATGTTCCATGATAATCTCTTTACCATACAATTATATTCTAATTTTGGTTATTTTATATGACTATATATATTTATCCTATAAAATCATTACGTTATTGGTTTATTTCTTATAAACTGTTTTTCCATCCCATTTTAAGTATTTACCGCAAAAAAAGAATTATTTTTATTTTATTTTATTTTATTTTATTTTTTTTCATACAATAGATTATTATTTATTAATTTTCAAACTACCCTCAATTACGTTAAGGTTGAGATGAAAATTTGATCACTTTATTGCTTAAATTTAAGCATCAAGTTGGGACTTGATAGCGATATAATTTTTGAATTTTAGTATATCGGTTAAATTTTCTTTATTTTTTAATGATGATCTTACGGGGTTCGAAATGAAAGCATTTTTATTGCTCGAAAACATTTAAGATGGAAAATATCAATAAATATGAAACGGTGATAATACCGTAGATTAATGCGCTGTTTGCTAAGATGCGACTTTATGAACGCATTAGCTCGCGATATTGGTTTTTATTTACTCGTTTCAACCTTTCTACGTTTCGTATTATTGGAAGTAGCGGTTATTTCAACGCATTTCCTATTCTACAGTTGTAAATTGTTGTTTGTAATGAACTTATTGAAATATTGACATTTTATTAATACCACGCGCGTGTTTACGTCGAGCTGATATACAAGCCGAATGGTATCAACTAATGTAGGTATGTTATATCTCAGTCGATGTATCCAACTATCCCCATTACACAGATTCGCTTATATTTTTGGAATATTAAACGGAAATTAGCCGCATTCGGCGTAACAATTCGATAATGTCGTATTGTGTAATTATACCGCTGCGTTAACGTAAACCTCACGTTTAAATTCAGATATGTCATTCGAATGAGTCTTGAACGTAATTTAACCTGTATACGCGTGTATTTCAGAGTGAAGAAAAATTGTGAAAATTTTACGAAAATGTCCTCTTCGTAATTTCTATTGCAAAGTTCGAAAAAATTTAGGAGCATGGAATTGGGTGTATATAATGTATATATGCAGACAAATACCTGAAAATACTTTTTTTTTCAAACTTCTTCGATATTTGTTAAAAATAATGTTTTACTGGCGAATTTTTTGTTGTTCAGTTCACGAAGTATAAACTTATTTTAAAAATCTGGAACTAAGGGTGTCTGAAGTTTCCAATAACAAAATGATTTTGTTTAAAAAAGTTACCGGCTTTATTGTTTTTTTATCGAATCAAATTGTGAAGTTTGTTCGTGCAGAATAGGATGAAATTATCACCTAGAGCGAAAATCAAAAAAAGATTTCCACATATTTTACGAACTTTTAAATTTTACCCATAGTTAAAAATTTTCAACGGAATTGTTAGTATGAATACTCCTCGCAGAGCATTTATGAAGTCAGGTAACGATCGACTGTGTTGAAAAAGTGACAAACAGGTTGGAAAATTTTCATGGCAAGCTTATGGAAATATTTTTATTTCTCGCTGGGAATAAAGGATATGGTTGGTTATTACAATAATTCTTGATATATTTTTCTCCGTATTTCATTTAATTTTCACTCTATACATTTGAATAAGATAAGTTGAAAATTTATAAATTTCTTGCGAAGGAAAAAATAAACTGTACAAAACGCCAACTGCTAGTAATAGTAGATACGATACGACCCAGAAGGAATTTTTTTTCGGACATTATCGCGCATAAAAGGTATCAAAGTGATATAAATTATCGTTACACTACTGGAGTGTAGTTAATGAAGGCTTCGAAACAGAAAGTGAGCTTGGCTTCTTCCCCTCGAGAGATTTTAATATGGTAGCCCCGACGACTATGGTTTTTTTTTCACAGCATGTGCCGTTTGCTACATAAACGCAACTAGGTATCCTACTATTCGCGTATTTAGCCCCGAAATACGCGTACGAACGTGTTCGGTGAATAATAAATTTTTTTAATTGGGTGTAATATAAATTTATTCATTTCATTCGTTTTATTACGTTTTCCATTTTTATACTATAAAGTTGTACAATTTAAGCCGTTCATACGACTATATGCAGCTCCTCGAAATAACTGTTAATTTGCCTGTTTTATCATTATAGTCGATTGGTATTCAGCAAATGTTACGTGCCGACGGTTATTTTTCTCTTTTAAATTAAAAGCTTGGATTTCCCTGTTTGACCAGTTTGCTGGCTTCATGATCGGACTGTTGGTCGTTGAAAAATTTGTCGTCGGAGAGTAGGTCCGAAGTTGTTTCAAAATAAAGACAATTTCGTTCGCATAAATGAATATTCAATTAATTGTAGTCGTTTTAGAACGATTTCCTGTACAATTCCCATTTCCCAGTACGCTACTTGGGTTAGTTATAAGTATCTCGGATAGAAAAGCGTAAGGATATTGAAAATTTTTCGGGTACAAAATGGGTGCTGGTTTGGTTTGCAATATATTTAGTCTTTTTCAGCATTTGTTTAAATTATTACGATTTTTAGAACTTTTTTGTTTGCGTTCCGGTTCCGTTATTGGATTAGATATATTTCAAAATTAATGTTTCCTTTTGGTATTTACTTCTGTATGGGCCTTAGAACTATTTCAATAGGGTTTTTCGTTTTTCCTTTTTTTTTTCAAGTCGAAATTTTTACTTTTCATTTTATTGTCTAAATAACAATGTAAGTAAGTGTTAATGTATAATATATAGAATTTATTAAATATGAAAAAATACAATAGTTTTTCAATTAATAATTTTATCAAATCATACTAATATAGGATTTTTGTGGATAATTAAATTATCTGAATGCTTATGGTAGGTAAATCATTAAAAATAAGAACTTGTCGCATTTTGGCACGAAAGTCACTTTAAGGAGAAAGTGAATTGCGACACATTATATTTACCTGCTCAAAAGTTATAAATAATTAATACGAATTTTTCATATCACGCACCCTGTCCGGTCACATTATTGTGTTAGAAAATATATCAGTAGTGATGTAACGCGCGTTTTGTAGGCTAACCATTTATTACCTATGTATGTAAAATTAATTATATTAATTTTTTACGCATCCCTGTAGACTCCCTGAAACGCGATAGGATTTTTCGCACGATATGCTATATGAAGTTTTGTCAATTGAATGTGAAAATTTTATTTTAGTCAATTATTACTGCTCGAATTACCAAATTCATTCAATGTGTTTTTTGGTAATTAAATAATTTTTTTTCGTTCAGTGTACCAAACGCGTAATTAGCCGATTCCTTTGAGAGGGGTGAGAAGGGGGAAATTAAAAATCAAATTTATTCAAACTTATTCTTTTATGTTGTATATTTTAATTCGAATTTTGGTGATTTCATTTAGAGTTACTATATGTCATTTCCTAAAAAAAAAAAAAAAAAAAAAAAACATTTTCACCCTTCCACAACCGTATGAAATAAATTCTAATTGTTACATATTTCAATTTTTATCGTTGTATCTATAATGTTCGAATACTTTTTGGTGTTTTTTTTTTTGGACAATAAAAAGTTTGCTAGAGGGGTAAGGAGGGTATAAAAGTCATAAGAGAGTGCGGGGTATACTTACATAATTATAATGGTATATTTCAATACAAGGCTTGAATGTTGACCCTGTCCACTCCCTCTCGCCACCACCAGTGTGAAGAATAGTGTATTTATGCCACTGCTCAGATCGCATCAACCAAATTCGACTCGTGAATTAAAAAATTAAACATAATCGAATTCATTGATAGGTCTTATGTTTATTTATTTGTTTACCGATATTTAAGTGGTTTTTTTACAGCCAATTTCGCGAATTATGAGGAAAAACTTTACATCTGTACAATACTTATATGAAATAAATATTTACAATTGATAGAAATAAAATTATCCATTCCCCATCCCTTCATCCCAGTCACCAGTATAATTCATTTGAAATTAAATCCTAATCCCTCCCCTACGATACCTGCTGTACCCCCGCTTTGTTAGTAGCCTTCCCCATTTCCAACGCTTTTTTTATAATTTTGTTGGGTAGCAATGTTATTCGTTGGGAAGGAGAGGTGAATTTTTTAATTTTTTGGAATTTTTGATCCATAATATTTTTTAATGTTTGAAAGTGGTTGTTAGAGTGATGTAAATTTGAATCTTATGTTTCATAATGCATAATATGGTGTAGAAACATGACCGCCGTATACCTACCCCTCCTATTTTCTAAGCTCTGAATTTTGTGGACTCGAAATTTGTGCCAAGTATACCAACGTATTCAAATTTCACCCTCGTAAGTTCATTTCAAGTAGAGTTAGAGCAATAAACACTTTGAGAAGATTTCAAATTGCGAAATTTCTTTTATTTTTCATATCTACATATCAAATCAATCTATAAAGTTCAAACTTCGTATGTGAGGTTACTTACTGGGGACCAAAATATGACCTCTTGAATTCGGGTCAAAATGGATGCAAAATGGCGAATCATTAAAATTTGAGTAGAGCTTGAGAAGCCTCAAATATCTCAAACTTGATAAGTATAAACTCATCTGATTCGTAGGCATGAGAAATGTATTATATTTCAAATGCACCTTCGCACGTGTTTTTGGAGGGTAAAGGAGGAACTATTGTTCTCAAAATTTTATATGGAAAGGAGGGGAAGGGGGGTAAACGAATGTTTGTAATTTTTAGACTGTGATTTCATATGATAAAGTGAGTTTTAATAACTAACATCTAAGTGGTTTTTGAGGAGAGTTGGAGAAAAAATAGTTTCTGGACAGGAAATCACGACTGGAAATTTCTTAAATCCTACATTTCTCCTCATCGAATTGACGTAGAAATGTCAAACTTTATAATTATGTAAGATTAGTTGGTGATCAAAATACACCTTACCGAAAATGGATCGAAATGGTGTATGGCCAAATTTGAGAAGGCTTAAGGTGCCTCAAATAGCTGAAGTTTGAACAAATCGGTTCATGCAATTCTTATGGACAAGAATTACTATCCTAGTTTTTGTAAGATAGGTGAACGTTTTCAAAATCAGTAATAGGTGTGGCTGTGGGCATGAAAAAGTTAGCGTTATCTAATAATTATAAAGTAGCCCAATTAAAATTTCAGCTCAAATGATACGCCATGATTACTTTTTTTTTATTAGAATTTTATTCTCAATTTTTCTTCAAAAATGAATTCATTCAGTTATTAATAAAATTATTATATCGAATAATATCTCTCAAATAGCTTATACATTATTTCCCAACACATACGATCACTATCGTAAATTACCAGAACTTTAAATTTTCAAATGAAAATTAAATGGATACATTTTGATATACAAAATGGTAAATTTATTTGTTGAGTGTACCCAATTCAGTATACGGGTATACCCTCGTAACAGCGGTGTGGCTTTTAAATAGGTGTAATTAAGCCGCTCTCGTTATCGTTATACATACTTCACGTTAGTAATGTAAACCACGAATCGAATAAAAATGCTTTCTCGCCTCAACCGATAGAAAATTTTCAGGTCGTTATTCAACTCGAACTTATTTAAACTCGAAACATCTATAACTCTACAGCTCTCGTAACAAATACCGCCGAATAGTGGAAATTGGGAAAGGGGAAACTCGCGTTTGACAATTTTGAGTCGGTTTTCCTGCCGAAGTGCCGAGTGAAAATTTTGAAATCATTTGACGCTTTAGGCGTAGCATAGATAAGTACAACGGCACTTCCTCTATGATGCTTTACGAAACAGAATTTAATAATTATCCTATTTCAACTTCTGTCTTCGTATTATGGTATCTGAAGGGTATAGGTAATTTCAAGACGTAAATTTTCCCTCTACACAAATATGTAGGAAATTCATCGTCATCGTGCTCGTTGAAACTGGATTGCGAAACGGAATTCCGCGTATTATACGCGTGTATGTATCGAGAATGTAACTCTGAGCTAATAATTTTCAATATACGCAGTTAGCGAGTTAGCTCGTTTTTTGAATAGGTAGCATATATTTAGCTTCAAAATAGAGAAAACTTTCCGCTACTAATAAGTTACAGGTGGCGGTATTAAGAGAAAAATATTTACGTAGATATCCATACCTCTTCGCGTATTTTCTTAACTCAACCTTTTTATTTTTCTGTTGTGGTGATACGAAAAGCATTTTTCTGACGATCTTTCAAACATGTACGTACTTTATTCGAATTCGGTTCTCTGCGAAACTTCTCCGTAATGTATCCCTCGTTACAGTTATCTAGTAGGAGGAAAAAATATTCCGTTGATGAAATTTCAGCGAAAGTTCGAAAAAAATTGTTTTATTAAATGTCGAGGCTTAGTTAAACGTTTGGTACGCATGTTGAAATACAATTTCAGAAAATTTAGGATTTTTCCTCGCGGCGAAATACTTGATCCCATGTGATCGTTTTGAAAAACATTACTTTTTATTTTCATGGATATTTAAGGTTATTCGTGGCGACGTTATTTCCTAGTACACCTATTGAATTTAGAAACGCAACCGCGTTAAATGTTCGGCCGTTTTGAGTTTTTCTTGTATTTGGAAATTTCACAGCAGAGCTTAGCAAATGGCTGTTTTCGCGAATTAACGCATTCCGTTCAGATCTACGGAGTTGCTAATAAATCGAAGTTCATTATTCATTCGACTTACGCGAAGAAATGAACAGTCGCGTGTTTTTGAGTGGTTAAGTATCTAGTTCTTTTTTTGAACTTGCGACTGCCAAGTGTAACATGTATTTCGTCGTGAATAATTTTCATTTTTTATGAACACAGAATGCGGAAAATAGTTCGATAACCCACAGAGCTCAGATATAGTTGATTATTCGTGACCGGTGGAATTTTAAATTGGTCTATAAACACGACCATTAATTCACCATCAAACCACAACCCTTTGCGCCGTTGATAATTAGTTCACATTTCACGCGTTTGTCTTTTTTCTCGAACCTATTTTCATTGGTTTTACAACTTTCGTACGAATCTCCAGGTGAACATAACCTATTACGAATATCCCAACCGCTTCAAACGTTTAATTAGATTCATTATTTACGGATGCTGTAATTTATTACATAGAATGAGATACGATCAAAGTTAACCTTTATAATTGGGATTTTTTAAAATGTCTAAATTTTTTTTCATCAAACGTTAAGGTGAAAAATGAAAATAGAAGACAATTAATGGTGAAACTTCGCACAGGTGTAACGGCGGCTTTAATTAATGAAATTATGAATGCGCTATTAAGTCATATTAGGCTGTGAATTCGCGTGTAAATATTTTAGAAAAGCTCACGTATATATCTTGATGAATAATTCCGTATTTCAAACGTTCTCAGTATTCCTATAAGATTTCATAATGATATTTCCAGCTAACGAAAACTATCGCGTTGTAGTTGAGAAATATTCTCTTTGGGAGATAGCCTTTGTTTTGACAGTGGTAAAATGGATAAATTTCCAACTTCGATTCATTCGGGAATATTTCCTGTTTCTTCTTGTTTTTTTTTTTTACTTTTATGGCGGTTTGTTTTTAAGGAAACGAAATGTCTCCATTTTTATTTACATGATAGCTACCTATCTATGTTTTTAAAAATATTAGGTATGCAACTATGCATCATCTTACGTTTTATATTTAATACATACTTAACATTAGTTACTGTCTTTATTGTTTCGTTAACAGTTTAATTTAAATGATCATGTATCGGTTTCTTCCTACTATAACTAGTGAAATCGGTATAAAATTAGTTTAATTTTTCTTAAAAATTTCCCAACTGTCTAAAAACACAATTCGTAAGAAAATCTGCAATCATTCGATATCTTATTGTTATTATCAGTTCATCACACTTCCCCCTCCTTCATGAACTCTAATGCGCAGGTGTGTGTACAGATTTGTAAATTAACCTTTTCCAGACAATCTGGCTTAGTTTTTCCTAAAATTTTTGCAGGACCATGTTACCTTTGACATTTTTTCAAAGATCTGTGTAAGGTTTTATTTTTTTCAATTACTTAATTTTATAGCAGTGTTACACCACCTAGGTTCCTATGCTAGTGCTCGAATGGTGCTAGATTTTAGGAAATAAAAAGTGGAAGTTTGAAGAAGATTAGCATGTTTCAAACATTTCGTGGGTCATCGATTATAGAAGGAAATCAGCGATTATATTGAGGAATCGATGAGTCTTGTGAGATGTAGGCTGCTAGTAAAAAATGTGTTGGGCTTGTCAAAGAGACCTTTTCACAGAAGCTAAGGACAAGAGTCTCATGAACACCAACGAAATTCGAATGATTATCTCTTCATGTCTATTTAAAAAGACAGGTGTCTCCATTATGATGTAAAAATAGTAGGTACCAAAGGTAGGATAGTATGGTCAATTTCTACTCTCATCCCCTCCCCAATACTATTAACATTGATAAAATTGCCGAGAGTTTATCGAAAAAAGTGGATATAGGCTTACAATCTTCAAAAAATATTAGTTTTTTATTTCATAATTATCCAGTTAAATTAATTTTTTTTTAAAGTATTATTTTATTAAATTGCTTGTCGTTTTTTATTCGTTTAAAAAAAATGAATACCAGTCGGGATTAAAATTTAATTAAAGTCAATATTTTTGTTTCTATAATATCCAAAATTAATATTTTATTAAAATTTTGTAAAGTAAATATTGAAAAAATTATGTTAATAAATTTAAAAAATTTTCAGAAAAAAAAATTAATCAAAAATTAATATTTACACAAAGATATTTTTTTGATGTAAATGGCACGTTAATTTGAAAACAAAACAAAAACTGAAGAAAGTATCATTTGCGATTTACATGGTAATTCGAAAGAAATGGGAAACGTAGTAAAAAATGGTTTAAAATTTATTTGTCATTTTATTTTTGCCTCTCTTTCAGAAAATCCTACTTACCGCTGCGCTACGTACTTCGCCACTAAAAGTAGATATCTCGTATGAATAAATTTGTGCCTAGCTTGTTATTGTTTAACAAATTTTTCTAACAGTTTGAAAACTGTTATTGTACATATTTTTTCTTTCCTATTTTTGTTTGTGTTTGATTAATACAGTACAACCTCGATTATTTGACGCCTCATTATTTGACGGCCAAACCTATTTCTCTATCATTTAATACCCCGATTATTTGACAATTCTCCGTATTATTTGACACACGAAACCTTTTCAGATAACTGATTTTTTTTTTTAATAAGTTGAGAACTGATTTAAAAAAAATATTTTCTTTTTATGCATGTACTTACCTATTTCTATGTTAAAAAAAAATTACTTTGGTAGATATACATATAATGTAAGGGTTTTTTAAATATTTTATTTACCTTTTTCCCAATAAAAAAGCATTTAAAAAAATTCTCCGTATCATTTGACTTTTCAGTTATTTGACGGACCTCATTCCCCAACTACGTCAAATAATCGAGGTTCGACTGTACATTAAAACCGGCACAACGTTGAATGGGATTATTATATGGGGAATATAATTGAACATCATGCACTTCCCAATTATATTTGAAGTATGACTGAACATTATGCAATGCCTCTTTCTCCCCCCCCCCCGCCACCAACAAAACATCACCACACAAAAGTACGTTGTCGTTACATAAGAAGATGTTATTGATTTTTTAATTTTCTCCCTCCCCCCCCCCACCAAAATAGCTTTCACCACCATTGTAAGTATGTTGCAAAATTGCTGAAAATTTTAATATTTTATCATATTAAAGTAAAATCTTTAAATATTTTACGCAGTTAAAAAAAATATATTTTCTTAATTTTCAATGATAAGTTCAAATCCATGCGTTAGAATTTTCTTCAGTGAGGACGGTATCTCTCTATTGCGTTATTCCAAAAAATTTTTCATCAATGATATTTTTAGACCATTTGTTAATTTTTTGCACTTTGGGGTCGTTGAGTCAACTTGGAAAAAATGTATCTACGTTTAATAATTTTATCATACAAATATTCATAAATTCTTGCCATTCCAAAAGAAACTCAGTTACCTAGTTGAGTGAGCACAGGCATTTTACATATTTTGAGTTATCAAAAAATATTTTGATATTCATGATAAATGGCTTAAAAGCTTAATTTCGGAAAATAAGGAGAAACAGTGAGGGAAAAGCGCGGAAAATATGTTATATTTGCGTGAATTTTTCAACTTGGCGAGACCTTACTTTCAACGAATAAAATCGCAATTCGAAATTATCCTTCGTCCTTTAAAAATCCGCGATTTTTTCGTCCTTCTATTCATTTCTTATTTACTTTTCTGATGCCGCTAAATACATTTGAAAACATTTCTCGAGACGACTTAAAATCCATTTATTAAAGTAATTCTGATAGAAAATTCTCGCGGAATAATTTTAAAAAAATATCTCAACGTAAGTAATTTAATTTGAAAGACTTTCGAGCGGATGTTGAAGAGTAAAAATTAAATGATATATTTGGTGCTCCATTTCTGTAGGCTTTTTTTTAGAAGTCGATTTATTCTCTTTTTATGATAAGGTTTTTATTCGAAGCCATCAATTGAATGTTAACCATTTTATGATGGCATTTATTACGTACATGTATGCAGCGTTGATATATGTAGCTTGGTAGTTAATTTCTTGATGTTTTTCATCTCTCATGAAGTGTAGATATTAATGTACTAACGAAGTGGTCTGTTAATTATTAAGAATCGTCGTAGCAGTTAGATTTAAAAAGTGCATCGTTTGGGATGGATAATGGATGGTCTGGGCGAAGACACGTAAATGTAATAAGTACTGACTTGACGAAAAACTAAACAGATGAGAGTTAATGCCAGTGATAAGATTGATGAGCGAAGCGTCCTACGAGTAATTCTTCGTTGTTGTTTTTATACGATGCGGTTTTTGCAATTAATTGTTGTAAGTTAATTGAAGAAATAAACGTAGTTGATAATTGATTTTTGGATTATTATTCACCGAAGTGAGATAAATGTATGGTTTTTTTTTTAATTTTTATTAATTTTTTTTTTATCAATTTTCATAGTGAATTTTATTTGGTATAGGAAAAAATATAGGATTGATGTAATTGTTTTGATTTCGATTTCATTTCGATTTTAATTAAAAACAGCCTCCAGCTGCGCGTGAAATTTATGCGTATTTTTAAAAATTAAAAACCCACCCTAATATCCATATGAAAACGATTAATGAAAACCCTTTCGATGAATCTTCGATTTTCAGTATGCTATACGTATATGCGCTGGTCTCTGGTCTTATAGGAAATTCGTATTCGAAGGTTTTAAGGCGGTATTCGTTGGGGTTTGGGTGAGAATTAATTTTTCAACGTATTTTACGAGGTTTGCCTTTATTTCACTCGCCTTCGAAATGTTACAAAACCATCACTCGGTGAACTGTCGTTATTCATTTTTTCCCCGTGTTTCAAAATAAACCTCAGTAAATAAAGATAGCTCTTACACCAATACGCACTACGCAAACCTTAAACCAAACAATATCGCGGTCATAATTTAAAGTTGGGTGTATATTCGAAATTCTACGCGAAACTTTGGCGATACTTTATACGTTCCTTGCGCCGTACCTAATCTCATTAAATACAAAGTTGATTTTAATTTTTAAAGTTCATATTGACCTGATTTTCTCCGGTACCAATTACGTGTTCGGATGATAATTTACATAATTAAAGGAAAGTACTTTTTAACATGGAGTACGCGTATCTCATCTTCATACGCAGTTCGCGCTTTTGTTATAGTAAGAAATTCAAATCAACGTTGACCTTATGCATTTTTCTTTGCTGATATCTAATTGAAATTTTAATGACGAATAAGCAGTGAGAAAAATTATCTCATAAACGGAACGCAGTTGAACGTGACTGGTACTTATTAAATTTAAAATATTATTTTCGTATTAAAGCGCGCATCGAGTGTCAAAATACGTTAATGTGGTAATGAAAAACACGAAAGATATAATTCCAGTTACTATGGTCGTTTTAAAGTTTAATGAAAAAAACCGAATATGTCTTCGCCCACGGAGTATTCGCGAATTCTACGATTGCTGGAGGAATTTAATTTTTTTTTTGAATTATTAATTTTATCTATATACTTGAAATTGTCGTTAGAATTTAAATAACGTTGAAAAAAGCTTTAAAAAATTTCTTAGTAATGAAGAAACTAGATGTATGTAGTAGGTACTCGTATTCTATAGTGTATTAAGCTTTATTGAGATCACTTTGATGGGTGAAAATGAATTCATAATTTGAATAGTGGTGAGTTTTCGATAAAAACGATAGTTATTAATATAATTTGCCTTATTTTGGGAAAAAGGTCGAAGTAAGAAGGGAATTACAGGTTTTTACCAATTTCTGGCGCGAAGGGGTGGACGTATAACTTATTCAGAATTTGGTACCGGTTTTTCCGTGTGAATATTTTCGAGACATTTTTTCAAATTTTCGATTCCACTTGATGTGGTAGTTCGTTCGAATTTTGATATAGGATGGTGTAGCCTCAAAATTCGTAGATTTTTCGTTCGTGTTTTCATAGGAAAAAATGAGTCATGCACATCGATATACATATGTGTCATGGAATAAGGTTGGGTGTTAGTGACCAAAATCACTTCTTTGAGAAAAACGCGTTTAAAGTTTTGATGTTGAATTTTTGTTTAAATTGGAGTAGTGAACTTTAAACCCCTGTAACTTGTTTTGAAGCAAGATAGGGGGCTGGGGGCGCAATTTTTGAACTGTTGAAACTTTTTTATGTAAAAATCCAAAAAAAAGTCAAAAATAATTTGTACTCTCGTATAATGGAATCAGTCAAAAACACAAATATGTTCACATTTCAGCCTTCATAGTGAAGTCACTGAGAACATCTAAGACCACCTTATCCTGATAATAGTACCATTAACCTCCCTCGCAGACTCCAAGTTGCCATCTGCCGTATCCGCATGGGCCACACGATGCTCATTGCTCACTCATAAGCACATTTTCCAAAAAAGAAACCCACCCCAGTGCTCTTCCTTTAACACACAACTCACCATTGCTCACATTCTCACGACCTGTCTAGACTATGTTAACATCCATGATGTTTTTCCATTTCCAGGTACCCTCCCAAAAGTCCTGGAAAATATCCCCTTGTTAATCTCTTTTCTCCAAAAAAACTAATCTCCTCTCAAAAATCTAAACAATATCAGGCCCATCCCTCTGGCCACAGCTGCAGGATACGGCACAGCAAAAAAGAATAGGTAGCAGGTAGAAGAGATTTGAATTTGAAAAAGGTCTTTTGAGAAGTTAAAATGAAGCTGTTTTTTGAATTTTCCATGTTTCCTTAGCAAATGCATCTAAGAGACACCAACGCTGTCTGTGCAGTTGACTGAAAATCGCAATATGGCTCATAGTTTTGATAAAAATGAGTGCGAAATGGAAATAATCAAAATTTGAGGAAAGCTTGAAAAGCCTTGAATTACTCTAATTTTATGAATGTGACTCGAATGATTACTGAAGTACAGAGTATAACATACTATAATTTTTTTCTTAATAATCTCAATTTTATCAGAATTAATATTTTTTATGACATTTTTTTAGAATTATTAATTTTTCATTTCCTTTATTTAATTTTTTTTTTTTAACTATAATAATCTAAAATTATTTAAATTGAACTTTTTTATAGCATTAATTGACTTAATTCTAATTTCTTCTATTCAACTTCGTAACCAATGGGTTTCTGAATGTAATTTCATTTAAAAGAGTACTGTCTGTCAAATATAGCTTGAGATTTTTGACAGCGCAAAGTTAGGCAACAATTCATGCATGGTTACTCAAAATGTGGATTGTATTACAAAGTAGGTAAATGTGTTATTGCCTATCAGCTCATCGAATTTCACTGGAAACGCATTTACCATACTTTTTTGTGCTTTATTGTTTCGACTATTTGGCCAGCATTTTCAATTTGAACACATTTTGGGAAGTAATGAAATCGTGAAAATTGTCGCGCTTTTTGCCTAACTTTGCGCTGTCAAAAAGTCTCAAGCTATATTTGACAGACAGTAGTCGTATTCAAGCAAATACCTCCTCTAGCATACCTTAGTACGTGAAACCAGAACAGAAAATCTCATAGTATGTAGACTGAGAATAGGTCACACTCATCTCTCTCATTCTTCTCTGCTTTCGCGTACCCTGTCTCCAACGTGCGAGCACTGCATACTTCCACTAAGCATTGTCCTTAATACACCTCTCTGCTTCATAAATTTTAACTCACATAAACTCTTCCTGAACTACTTGATGATGAATATACCATCTCTCCTTTCCTTCAATTCATTGAAAAATCTGAGTTATTTTCACTTCTTTAACCGCAATTGACTGAGTGTCTCTAACCAAAAAAAAAAAAAACAACATAAAGCTAGCATAGAAAAATTTCATAGTCCTTCATAAATTCTAAAGGGAAGTTGGAAAAGATATTGGCTTAGGTAATAAAATTTCTTGAATGTTCTATATCTCTTCATCAAGTGCACTTGCATGAGGAGCACAACTTTCATATGTAGAGTAGGTTTGAAACTATAATATGATGCCTCAAGTTTAAATTAAAATTAAATTGAAATAAGCAATGAAGCAACATTTTTGAGGGAAGTTCATATGCTCTGAGTATTAAAAATTGATGAGTATGCCTCACACCTGCTGTAGTAATCCATCACATGCATTGTAAGGATACTTAATGTAGAGATGAAGGAATCAACATTATTATCTGCAAGCGCGAACATGTTCACATTAAGAATTTCTTTCCAGTAATGCGACGTGTGTAAATGCTTTGAATTTCATTTACTTGTAATGTTTTGAAGAAAAATGATGAAATTGAAATAAATCTTTAAATTTGCGTTCATGCTTTCACTTGAACTTCACGATATTATTGGAAGTTGGAACATAATTTTTATGGCTGAAATCTCATTTCGTGCAGAAATTTAAACGCTCCTACTAGAATTACTTTTACGTTATAAGAAGACGAACGAATACATCCGGGAGAATAACGACCCATAGCCTTCCAATACAAAACTATCAAAAAATACTGATCGAAAAGCCCTGTGGGAGAATGGTGTAAAAATAAATCGAAATAATCTTATTAAAGATAGAAAATAAAACCATATGGAATGACTCGTAAGAGCACACTGATCTCATGCGGGAGAAATGTACGTTCAAAAAGCAATGATTGAGGAAAGAGTTCATTATCAAATATTTAATAGCTGGTTATGAGAAGTCTGTTTCCACGTGTTTGAATTTCTATCAAAAATTTGAAACAATGACGGAAAAAGGCCTTCTAAAATAACAATATCTCTGCCACTATAATTAGAAATCATTAAGGTTGGAATTCGTAATAGGTAACACCTATATTTATTAAAAAGGGTTTGGAAATACCTGTTCATTTTAATATCAGGTTTCTTGGAGTGTTTTCAAACCCTTTTTAAATGGCTGCGCCGTACGAGTTTATTTTGGTTGACACGTCGTCCTTGGAATAAAAAATTTAAAGGCATTGTTATTCGTTCGATTCACGCAACTGCTTTTCCAAAGGGTTAAGGTATTAACGTTCATGATTGATTTCTAGGAATTTGGTCACGGAAATTTTTCAAAAATCAAATTCAAAAGCGAAACCAATTTCACTTTCTACATTTCCAATTACACCTAGCTATCGATTTTTCTTCTATCCTCTATGTGTGTATTTTAAATTATTACTTGTTTGAAAATGTTTAAGGTAATATTAACCTTCAAACAATTATGTAAAATATCGCAGTATATTCGAGCAAATTGGAAAGTGAATTTTATTGTGCCATAGTTTCTTTATTATTTTTATTTTCTAATAAAACACAATTTCATTTACTAAAAATCTCATAATTTAATCGCTCTGAATCGTTAAATTTTAACGAGCCTAACGTGATCGTCGCTCAATTGCGTTACGGTCAGGTAGTTTGGGTTACACGAAATTTTTTTCAGGTCGAGAGTGGACACTCGAGTACGTGAGGAATCAATACAACGAACATTTTATAGACCAACTTGCTTATCAAATAAACATCGAGATTATTCTCGAAACGATACCTGCGAAAATTATTAAAATGTCTTTTTAAAAGCGAAATTGTTACCAAAATTAGTTTTTCGATCGTCTATATCGTTTTGAATTCATCTTAAATGGGCTTTTAAGTACCAAATGAATTAATCGACAAATGCTGGTTAAATAAAAGATTAAATGGTACACATTAGGTACTTTTTTTTCTTCGAAGAAATGAAACAGTTTTCACAATAGTAATGGGACAAGGAAAGTGGAAGGATAAAAACGGAAGTATGTATTTCGTTCTTTCTGCTCGTCCAATTATTTTCTGTCGGTATTCTTAAGTGCCCTGGTCACCACTTAAAGGCAGGAAGGAAGTTTTTTAGTTCTTTTTCTCGCTCCTGCTATGCCGTATGCATGCTGCACATAGCCTCTATATGGTTGATATGAGTGATGAATATATTATTTGTCGATGGCATTAACGAGTGACATCTATCCCAGTTATGGTTTGGAATATTTTGCATTCTTGTATTGAAAAAAATGCTATGGTTCATATACGATTTTCCAATATGGAACAAAAATAAGTGAGGTAGGGTTTTATCAAATATTAATCATCTCATAAGCTTCGATTACTTGTACCTATCGCGATTAATAGCTTTAGTGGGTTGAATACGAGTGTTTGAGTCATTAATCAATAGAAAATAATGTATTTTAAGATTGATTTTCGATGGAAGAAATTATAAAGGGCGATTAATAAAGCATGCTTGTTTCAACATTCAACTGTGAATTTTTCAACCAGAAAATGAACTCGTATCGTAGTAGCTATTTTACAAGGAAAAATATTAATAATGTAGAATATGGGTTTCAAATGATTTTACTATTGCTATCGATGAAAAAAGTAATAACATACTAGGTAATAGGTATGTACAATAGTATAGTTATCGTATTTCCTATGTAGCTTAATTTCATAGGCATGTGGCTAACATGTCTACAAAAGCGATTTACAAAATTAATCTGACGTAAAAAATGTTCAGTGGTGTATAAAACTACGAGATTTATGCTTTTATCAATCATTTCGAAAATTAATTAAATTCTCTAGATTTATATTAGGTATAGATTTTAAGGAGGGGAAAGGGGGTTACAAATTTTGCCATTTTATCGCATAAAATATCGATTCAAATGCCTTATAGTGTAAGTATTGTTATCTGTAGCCGCGAAAATTATTAATTTTTGTTAATTCGAAATAGCTCTTTTCATCAAGTGAAAACTTCTCATTCGAATATTTCCGATTGTATTGGCATTTTGCGCTTTGTCACGAATTTTTCAGCGAATTTTCACATATTATTCGATATCATTGCGTTATTGGTTACAATACTTTTGACATGAAATTAATTTCATCCCTGCCCCTGACCCTATAATTATTTCAAGGCTGATTTAGCAACATACAGATAGACGAATGTTTTAAAAAGAATGAAAACAAATTCTTCGATGGCATATTTATGATAAATATTCGAAAATTAATTTCAACACAATCGCTCCAGTGGGTGGATAAATTAGATTTAAATTGTTGTTCGAAAGTGAGTAGGAATCTAAATGTCGTTTTAAGCGAAAGCAAACTTTACAATATTTAACGCTTTGAAAATTTTACGCCTAGATGACTACTCCTTGGTGTTGCCTGAGAAGTTACGTCGTCGAATCGAAGAGAAATTAAATCAAGTAATATTTCTCTTCAAATGTAAATTATCGAGGAAAAAGCAAAAAAGTGCTATTGTATTATTTAAATTGAAAAAATTCGAGATGACGAATTTTATTATTTGGTAATTTTTTTAAATGAAATTTTGAATTTTTTATCGATATATTTCGTCGGATGTTGATATTTGAACGCTTTTCGCGTTTAATTAAATGGTAAATTTGACTAAAATGTCGCAAACTTATAATTACGAAGAATTTATTCACGACAGTCACCATACCTTGGGAAAAATTCGATTACGTGTTAGCATAGCAGCAATATAGTTATTGCTCTCGTCACGAAATTAAAAGTTGCTCGTGTAAGATTATTATTACGTTCGTTTAATTGTATTAATTTTTTCGAGTGAAAATTCGAATAGGTACTTTTGTCGAAATATTTTATTAATTAATTTTTTGTTTCGGTGAGCTTTTCTTAAACATTTTCCCTTCGGAATAATACTTATTTCCTCGAGCTATTAAACTTATGAAAAAACACCTGTAAAAATAATTTATTGATAGAATTCGTGAAATTATTTTTTGGCATCCTATTTTACCTAGATAATTTCAAAACTTGACGAATTCATCGATTCCGATGATTTTTCAAATTGCAAGTTCTTCAAAAACTCGATCACTTCGTGAGAATAAAAAAAACTAATAGATATTGTTTTTTTTTTTTTTTTTTTTCATTTCCTACTTTATTGTTGAAGAGTATTGTCAGTAATCGTCGTAATAATTTGCATAATATTTAAGTGATAGCAATGCAAGCGCAAAATGGTGCGAAAAATAATTTATTCTATCTGTAAACTTATATACTTACCGCTAACGAAGATTTGATCAAAAAAGCTAAAAAAAGTATCGAAGCGCGAACTGTTGTTGTTAGGTTAACCATCACGTTTCGTGTTTTTTCTCGAAAATACCTGTAGCTGTATTCGGATGTATAGACGTATATGAAGGCGCAACAATAAGAAAAATAATGTGAAGCAAAAGAGCGCGCTAGCCGGCTATATATAAGCTTCGTACGACTTCACGTAACGCACGCGGCGCAATGACGATTATTTTGAGTAAGGCGCAAGAGTCGTTTGATGAATTGTTAAATGCGGGTTTTAACATTTTACTATATATACAATTGCTGGAAACCGAATCGAATGCATTAAGGGTTTGGTTATACCTTTATACCTTGTGTGACAATTTTTCCCCATAGATTAGGCTGGATTAGGTGAAACGAGAGGATGTTTACGAGAGTAATCTTTCGCTAAGATACAAACCTGTAAGAATACTCGTGAAT